>JAVHLU010000365.1:0-64995 GCA_036785755.1 Colletotrichum ledebouriae
TAATACCTAAGATAAGGAAGTTATAATTAGCTATAATAAGAAGGTATAATTTATAAATATAAGAGAGAAAGTATAAAAGGGTTAAATAAAGATTAAAGTAGCTAGCTAAAAGTAGTTATTATAAGGGGGAGAAGATAATAATAGAGGATAGAGGAGAATATTTATTTAATTTATAACTAGGCTGCTCGTTTTAATAGCTACTACTAACTATTATTTCCTTTATTCTTTCCCTATATATAACCGCTCTAATTTACTATTCTATTTATCGTAGGGTTTTTTATCCTAAGTTTATTTTACTTTATTAAAGCTAAGGAGAGTAAGGGAGGAGAGTTAATTATTCCTTCTATAAGCTACTAATAAATTACTATATTATTAAAGTAATTAGTAGATATAAAAATATACTCCTTACCTTTTAAGCCCTCTAGCTTCTCTCTCCCCTTTATATATATTATTTGCTTTTAGTCTTAATTTATCTACTAACTATATAATATTAACTACTATACTATAGCTCCTCCTTTTCTTTAAATATTACTTCTATTTAGCTCTTTAGTCTATAAATTACTCACGCTTTCCCCTTCTTAACTTTTCTCTTAATATATTATAATAGGGAAAGTTATTTTTTATAATAATAAAGTATTAGATATATAGATCTAGGAGTTAAAATCCTTAAATCTTCTTATCCTTAAAATTAGACTTTTAATAAAGCTTATACTTAATAAACTAAGTATAAGTAGGTTTTAAGTATAGGGATAAAATAATAGAGATATCCTAGGCTTTAGACCTCTTAATAAGCTTAGGTACTAGCCTTAGCTAATTAAATATAGTACACGCCCTCTACCTAGAATAGATAATATCTATAGTTAGATAGACCTTTTTAATATAGTATTAAAATATGTCCTCGTTAAATACTAGAATAAGACCTTAGAAAGAATTGAGGAGACGATTCGCCCCTTATACCTATAGCGAGTTATAGCTAGTATATTTAATATTATTAGTATACTTAAAATAGTAACTCTAATATATGCTAAGGATATCTTAGTAGTTACTCGCTATATTATAAGGCCTATTAAGCCTAGCTAATTACTCTACTATAAGATAGTTAGAGGTATAGAAGATAATCTTAAAGATAGAGATATAAGGAATACTATAATTACTTAAATTAAAGCCGAGTCCCCTAATATACTCCTTATTTATCTATAAGCGCCTAAATTTATTAAGGTAGTTATTATAAGTCTACTAATTAACTTATAAGATAGGAGAAACTAGTTTTATAATAATTAGTAGTTAAGGAGAGGAGCTAAAAGATAACTATAGACTTTAATATTTATTACTAGGAGCTTTCTACTAAGATATAAGGCTAAAGAAGCTTTAATAAGATAACTATACCTAATAGAACTTTAATATATAGACCCTCTACTATAAGCTTTTAGTCTCTACTTTATTAATTAGCTTAGGTTTTTTATATATATTAGAAGCCTAATACCTCTAAAGTAGCCTATTAGAATAAGGTATTAAGCTTAGATTAATTATTTATTAAAAGCTTTTACTAATAAAATACCTCCTAAAGGAAGCTAGATCTAACTAAGGATAGATAGAATTCCACGTAATTAATACTTTAAATTAAGAGATAAAGATATTAAGAAAAGGATAGCTTAAGAAGATATTAAATATTAAATAGCTAAGTATACCCCTCGATTTATAGACCTAGAGGTTTCTTCTTTAGATAGGATAGATATTAACCTATTAGTACTTATAGATACTAATTTATAAACTAGTCTAATAGTTCCTACTAATCTAGAAGAGTTAGATAGAGAGGAAGGATTATTAAAGGAATTAAATATCTAGAATATAGAAAGAAGGAATAACTATAAGAAGTAAAAGAGGGATTATAACCTATAGTAACTAGCTAATTTTATAAAGTATCTTAACTACCCTAGGTTTATAAAACTATCTATATTACCCTACTTAGCCCCTATTACCCTAAGAGATATTATATTTAGCCTTATTAATACCTTAGTAGGATTTAATACTATAAGACCTAAAGGGAACCTTATACTAAATAAAGATAAGCTTATACTAATAATCCTATAATATATATAATAGAACTAAGAATCTACGAATTACTTAATAACCTAGTATAATAGAGGGTTATTTATTATAACTTTAGCCTAGGTAGAATATTTATTAGACTTTTATAATATATAAGAGAAGCTAATAAGAGAAGAGGAGTTAGATAATTTAGAAGTTATAGCCCTTTTTATATTTATAATTAAGGGCTACCCTTATAATATCTATACCCTAATTTATAAGCTAGCTTAATAACTTAGGAAAGAAATTAATAAGGCTTCTATAGAGCTTAAAAGAGAAGAGGCGAAGAATCTCTAGGATACTACTAGGGCTTTCCTTTTACTAAACTATAATAATTATTACTAGGCTATAATTTTTATAGATTAGTTAACTAGCTACTACTTCTATTATAACTCTATATAGGACTAGAATAGCAATTAGCGCTTTATTAAGGCTATATAGGACCTTAATATATAGTATTATAAGATAAGAGCCCCTCTATAACTCCAAAAGCTCCTATTAATTAATACTTATATAGTTAATTTAGTTTAATAGAGGGATAGATTTATATATAGTCTCTAATATATTAAATAGGCTAGAGCTCTAATTTAAGAAGGATTACTATCTCTATATTTTAGTAGTATAACCTTAAGCGATAGCGTATTATTCTCTAACTTTAAAATCCCCTTAGTTACTTAATATATATCTATAATTACTATAGAGTTCTATAACTTTACTATTAATAGTAATATAGCTCTATAAGATACCTTATTAAGCTTAGAAGACTTTAAGAAAGTACCTTTTTTCCCTTTATACCTTCCTACTCCTTTACCTATAGATAATAATATAATAAACTTTAGAAATAATAATAATATTATACTATCTCCTATAGTAGATATTCCTTAACCTATTTATAAATTATTAATATTATCTAGGTCTACTTTATATAAAATACTAGATAATAAGCTTAAATACCTTAGATATTAGCTTTAGTTATAGGCTTTATAGATACTAAGTTATAATATAACTTTTAAGCTATACCTAAGAACTATACTTATAGATATATTATTATATTATAAGAGGCCTAGTCCTTTAAATAAGTATAACTATAGCTATATAGATTATATCTAGTAGAGAGTTAACTAGTAGGATTAGATTAAGTAGAATATACCTAAGGGAGTATATTATTATAACTTCTTATACCTAGTATAATAGGGCGGGTAGTTTTTACTATACTAAAGATTAGAGTAGGATAAGGAGTATAATAAAAAGGAAGAGATAGTAAGGCTATTATTAAGATATAACTTATAATAGAAAATACTTAAACCTAAGGGACCTTCTTAATAATAAGATCGCTCGCTTAGAAGATATTATTAATAAATTAGATCTATAAATAGAGTTTATTTACTATTTCTATAAAGTAGGTTTATTTATTCTTTAAGACTCTCCTTTATAATATTATAAAAAGTCTTAAGGGGATAATTAGAATAGGATAGGATAGACTTAGCTATATAACCTTTAGAAAACTCCCTTAGTATATAGACTTATTATAAGGAGACTATAGAGTAGAGCGTAGAGGAGAGGAGCATAGTAGGGGAGAAGATAGTATTAATATTATTATAATTAGTACCTTAATAACCCTATACCTTGTTCTTTAGTAATTTATTAGCGAATTAGCACCTAATTAAGAGGGTCTCTTTTAATTTAAATCTGCGAATTATTATATATATCTTTTAAACCTACTCTTAATATTCTTACCTATTTATAGGTAGAGCTATGTTATTTATTGTCTTTCTGGTTCCTATCGGTTCTAGCCCTTCACACTATAAGTACTATAGCTAGAAACTATAAAGAAGGATATAATATATAAAGCTATATACTATATAGTTACTTACTAGCTTTAGACCTTCCTACTAGATATAAAAGCTAAGGTTTAAATTAATAAGTATAATATTAATAATTAGAGGAGGCTAATATTTAGAGAGAGGCTATACATACCTAGCGGGGAGGATAATAATAACTTACTAGGGGAGCTATATATAAAGATTATTTAATAGAGCTATAACTTAAGTATAACTACCTACCTAAGCTATAATAATATACTAGAAATAATAAGCTAGTAGTTCTACTAGCTAGGATAATTATATATAATATAGAGATTTATAAGGAACTACGATATCTATAGAGGGATATATATCTAGAGGTAAGCTAAGAGGGGCTTCTTAAGGCCCCTACTAATACCTACTTAGTTATACTTAGACCTCTTAATAGACTTTATTATAAACTTACTACTTAAAAAGAATAATACTAGCTAATACTTATAGGTTATAATAAATAGGCTAGGTAAGTTAGTAATACTAGAGGAGAAAGGTATTATAGAGGTAAAAGCTTATATTTACTAGTTCCTTACCTCTTACCTCTAGTTCTATATGTTCCTATATAGTATTATTAGTAATTAAGGGTTTAATTAGGTAAGTTACTTCTAGGCTAGATTCTACTACCTTATGAATATAAGGAGGCTATTAAATACTATATACTACTTATAAACTGATAGTAATATTAAGAGGTAGAACTAGGAATAGGTATTTATAACCTAGGTATAGGATAACTAGGGGTAGCTCCTACCTATTACCTAGCTAGCGCTTTATAATAAGGTTAATAATATACCTAGGCTCTCGCTATTCTTCTTAGAATATAGGTATTATACTAACCCTATACTTATTATAGATAATATAATAGAGGAGACCCCTTTTAGGGATATAGTAGCTACCCTCCTAGTAATAAGACTATAAGAGGTAGTAGATTTTATTTAAATAAGTATTATGATAACTTAGTAATATAGCAAGGAGAATACGAACTAGTATAGGATACCTATAGAGGAGTACTAGGTAGGTAATAAGGTTTAGCTCTTAATAGATAATTATAAGAGCCCTAAGCCTAGTAAGAAGCTATTATAATTATATTAGAAATATACTATAGCATAAGTCCTAAGCCTATATATTATTAAGTTAAATATACCTAGTAATATCTACCCGAGGTTCTATATAAACCTCCTCTAGAGGGTACTAGAGGACCCCTTACTTATATAAATAAGGATAGACCCCTAGCTACTACTAATTATAACTAATAATAGCGAATTCGAGTAGTATATAGAGGAGATATATATAGTATAATAGAAGGTAGTTAGGCGAGAGTAGAGGCGCGAGGTCCTAGTTAAGTAGGAGGGGGATATAGAGCCTACCTAGGAGCCTATAGAAGCTATTATAAAGATAATTATAATAAATAGATATAAAGCCCTATATAAGATAGTTATAAATAATAATAGTAATCTAGCTTATATTTAGGGGGGGACTAGCTAGGAGAGGGGATAGTATTATAAGCTATACCTAGGTTAAGCCTACCTAGGCTTCTACCTAGGTTTACTACCTTAGGGAGCTACTTAGGGCTTACCTAGGGCTTACCTAGCTATTCTATATAGACTAGCGAAATCTCTACTAGAGAGGAAAACTTCCCCTTTTCCTCTTTAGCTTAAATAAATAGCATTATAATAACCTCTTATTAAATAAACTTGGGTCTAACCCCTTGTTAAGCTAGCTATAGCGGAGGTTATATATCTCCTCTACTATTTCTAGAGGTTCATTAATATCCCTCTAATCTTATAAATAGTACTAGGTTTTATAATATATCATTACGAGCCTATTATAACTACTAAAACCCGTATTAGTAAGGAAGTACCTTCTAGTTAGTATTATAAACCCTCGATTAAAGGCGAATATTACTAACTAGGCGTTATAAATAGAGCCCTCTGCGCTAGTAAGTATATATAAGAAGCGGCTATTAAATCGTACTACTGAGAATATATTTTAATTAACTATACCCTTATAACTTCGCTACTTCTTCTGCTTATCTCCCTTAGGGATAAATGAATATATAACGGTATTATTAACTACTCTAATATACCTAGTAAAAGCCTCATGCTTTAGGTCTTTTTTAATCTCGCTAGAGACCTCTCCTTCCTCTACTAGCCTTATATATACTTAGTAAAGGCTTATAAAGTATAAGGGGTTAGACCCGAGTTTACTTAATAAGAGGTTATTATAATACTATTTATTTAAGCTAAGGAGGAAAAGGGGGAGTTTTCCTCTCTAGTAGGAATTTCGCTAGTCTATAGAGAATAACTAGGTAAGCCCTAAGAAAGCCCTAGGTAGCTCCTTAAGGTAGTAAACCTAGGTAAAAGCCTAAGTAAGCTTAACCTAGGTATAGCTTATAATACTATCCCCCCTCCTAGCTAGTCCCCGCCTAGGTATAAGCTAGGTTGCTATTATTATCTATAACTAGCCTATATAGGGCTTTATACCTATCTACTATAGCAGCCTCTATAATAGCCTCTATAAGCTCCTAGGTAGGCTCTATATACCCTTCCTACTTAACTAGGACCTCGCGCTTCTACCCTCGCCTAATTACCTTCTATTATATTATATTTATCTCCTCTATATACTACTTAAATTCGCTATTATTAGTTAAAATTAGTAGTAGCTAGGGGTCTATCCTTATTTATATAAGTAAGGGGTCCTCTAGTACTCTCTAGAGGAGATCTATATAGAACCTTAGGTAGATATTATAAAGTATATCTAACTTAATAATATATAAGCTTAGGACTCCTACTATAATATATTTATAATTTAATTATAATAGCTTCTTACTAAGCCTAGGGCTCTTATAGTTAGCTATTAAAAGCTAAACCTTATTACCTACCTAATACTCTTCTATAAGTATCCTATATTAGTTTATATTCTCCTCGCTATACTATTAAGTAGCTATAATACTTACTTAAATAAAGTCTACTACCTCCTATAGTCTTATTACTAAGAGAGTAGCTATTATATCCCTAGAGGGGGTCTCCTTTATTATATTATCTAAGAATAAGTATAGGGTTAGTATAGTACCTATATTCTAAGAAGAATAGCGAGAGCTTAGTTATACTCCTAACCTTATTATAAAGCGCTAGCTAAGTAGTAAGTAAGAGCTACCCCTAGTTATCCTATACCTAGGTTATAAATACCTATAGGATAGCTTATATCTCCTAGTTTTATCTCTTAGTATTACTATTAGTCTATAAGTAGTATATAATACTTAATAGCCTCCTTATACTAGTAAGGTAATAGAATTTAGCCTAGAAGTAGCTTACTTAATTAGACCCTTAATTACTAATAATACTATATAGGAACCTATAGAACTAGAAGTAGATAGTAAGGAACTAGTAAGTATAAGCTTCTACCTCTATAATACCTATCTCCTCTAATATAATTAACTTACCTAGCTTATTTACTATAACCTATAAGTATTAGCTAGTATTATCTTTTATAAGTAGTAAGTTTATAATAAAGTCTATTAAGAGGTCTAAGTATAACTAGGTAGGTACTAATAGGGGCTTTAAGAAGCTCCTCTTAGCTTACCTCTAGATATATATCCCTCTATAGATATTATAATTCCTTATAAATCTCTATATTATCTATAATTATCCTATCTGGTAGAACTACTAGCTTATTATTTCTAATATACTATTATAGCCTAGGTAGGTCATTATATTTAAGTTATAGCTCTATTAAATAATCTTTATATAAAGCTCCCCTAGTAGGTTATTATTATCCTCCCTACTAAGTACCTATAGCCTCCTCTAATAATTAATATTATACTTACTAATTTAAACCTTAGCCTTTATATCTAATAATAAGCGATAAAGCTAGTAAGTAACTATATAATATATAGCTTTATATATTATATCCTTCTTTATAGTTTCTAGCTATAATACCTATAGTTTGGGGTTACTATTAAAGACTATAGTATCTAGGATATTAATATAGCCCTTCTAACTTCTCCTTACTAGGGGGCTAACTATTAGGTCCCTATAGGGGTAGGTATAGTCTAGTATTAGCTATAAGACCCTCCCCTACTTCTACTTATTATCCTACTCTTATAATATATCCTATTCTCTCTAAGAGAGGGTATTAGGGGCTACTACTTCCTTATTAGGGGAGTATTTCATAGTAAAGTTATACTAGGATAGCTCTTCTACCTACTAGATCTAGCGCTCTATAAAGCGCTACTTCTTTATAAAATATTTAAGCCCCTAGTAGTTAGTTAGTACCTTAAAAATAATTATATTATATAGCTCTACCCTCTATATATATAGGTAAGAAAGGACTACTAGGAGCTCCTTATTATAAATAAGGTAGTTATACTCTATAAGTAAGAGCTTCTATAATTAAAACGCTATAAGATATTAAGTACCCCTTAGGTTAATTTATAAGAATACCCCTCTTAATATAAATCCTAAATAGTTAGTTTTAATAATAATCTTATCTTCTAGATTAAACTAGTAGAGTACTAGCTAGGTATTAAAAAGCTACTTAAGCTATAAGAAGGCTTATTTTTAGTTATCTCTCTATTAGAATATTATATTCTTCCTAGTAATTAGTATAAATAGTCTAATAATATCCCTATATTCTAATATAAATATATTATAATAGTTTATAAACCCTAAAAAGCTCTAGACCCCCTTTAGGGAAGTAGGGGGTAACTATTTAGTAATTACTTAGATTTTCTTAGAGTTATAAGAAAGACCCCCTCTTATTATTATAATAAGCCCTATATACTTAACCCTCTTAACTAAGAGCTTATACTTTATAAGGTTAAGATTTAGCCTTATATCTACTAGCCTCTAGAGGACCTCCTAGACCTTTCTCTTATAGTCTTCCCTTATTTTATTAGAGTAAATTAATATATTACTTATATAAGTAGTAATAAAGTTATTAAGGAAGTCCTATAAGGTATTATTAATATATTACTAGAAGCTAGTAGGGGTATTAATTAAGCTAAATAAGTAAACTATTTATTTAAATAACTTATACTAGGTATAAAATATAGTTCTCTCTTAGTACTCCTCTATTACCCTTAACCTATAGAAGGCTATTATTATATCTAGCTTAATATATTACTTAACTACGCTTACTTAGTATAGTATCTTAGAGATTAGTAGGAGGGGGTAATAATCTTTCTTAGTAATTATATTAAGAGCCCTATAGTTAATATAAAAGTAAATTCCTCTACCTAGCTTCTTTATAAAGAGTACTAATACCCTAGTAAATAAGCTATTAGCCTTAATAAACCACTTATCTAGGAGGTTTTATAAGATCTTTTTTAATACTAGTAGCTCTTCTCTTAATATATTATAGAGGGGGCTTTAGGGAGTAGTAGCTCCCTTCTATTTAATCTTAGTATAAGGTTAATCTAGTAGTTTACCCCTAGTTACTTAGGGGGTAATAAGTAAGCCTTATTAGGGTTAAATAGGTTAGGAAACTCCCTTAAGACCTAGCTTAGTAAATAGTATTATTAATCCTCTTTTAGTTTTAAGCTTAAGGCTTTCTTAATATTAGCTAAGCTAATAGCTTATACTAATACCTCTATAATACCCTCCTAGTACTTACCCTATTATCTCGCTAGGTATTAGTAAATTATAGAGAATAAGGGTATATTAAGGAACCTTATAGCTCTTATTTCTTTTATAAGAGGTATTTCTTCTTAATCCTTTAGATATAGCCTAACTCGCCCCCTCTTATAGTATACTTAATAAGCTATAATATTATAAATAACCTAGTTCTATTCTATCTAAGGGCGCCCTAAGAGGATATTAGGGTCTAGGCTATTAATTATATATATAAAGATACGCTAGGTATAACTACTTATCTCTAGGTTAAATACTACTATACCTAGAGTATTACTTAAAAATAATCTACTAAGTATATACCTTCTTATAAGTTAGTATCTCTTTTTAATATATAAAAAGTAAAGGTATTAAGCTAGGGAAAAGTTAATTATTATATAAGTATTACTCTTAGTATTTACTAAGGTATAAGCTAGATATCCTCTATTAACTCTAACTTAAATAAGAATAAGCTTATTATTAGCTAGTTATTCTTATTTATATTCTTTCTAACTTAATATCTCCTCCTTAGTAAGCTCTAGGGCCTAATTTCGCTCTAGAATTAGTCCTTTTCTAACTCCTTATCCTCTTCTAAGGAGTTAGCTACTACTTAGTAGTTATTTATAACCTTATAATATACTAGTTTTTCTTTTAAGGTCTTAACTTTTATAACCCTAAGTAGCTAATCCTCTTTCTTAGAGTAGCGCTAAGTAATATAACCTCTAGCTCTATATATATATTAAGTATAGGGGTCTCTTATACCTTTTTAAAGCTATTAGTATTATACTAGAGAGGTACTTAAGGAGGACCTAGAGTTTTAATAGTTATAGCATCTTACCTCCTTAACCTATAAGATATATATAGCTCTACTTATATAAGTATCCCCCTTAGTATCCTTAGTAATAGGTCTCTAGTAAGTTACTAGGTAGTTACTAGGGACCTTCTAGCGCTCTACTTTCTATATAATACTCTAGACCTTTAAGAGCTAGCTATTATAATTAGCTAGTAAGTTAATAGTAATTAGCTAGTCCCTTAGCCTAAGGGTAAGAGAGGCCTCTAGAAGTAAGATCTAGACTTAACTAAGCTAGTTTATATTACTTATATTAGCTAGTATTTACTTAAATCTTAGTAATAAAGTCGCTAGGAATTTATTCTCCTTTTACTAGAGGGTTTATAATTAAGCTATAGCTTATAACTAGATATTTAGGTCCTTCTATATTTAATCTAGGTAAGCTATAAAATCCTTAGGGTAATATTCCCCCCCCCCCCCCTTCCCTAGCTCTATAGAAAGTAGAGACTACTTCCTAGGGTATAATATCTAAGTAGGAGTTAATAAGATATTATACCTCTATATCTATAATATAGAACGCCCTATCTATAGTAATCTTATACCTTATCTATTATACCTAGGTAGTATATTCCTTCTACTTACCTAAAAGTTTTAAAAGTAGGGGTAATAGCTTCTAATATATTATACTAGGTATTACTAATACCTCGCTAGTAATACTTATAGGGGTCTATATAGCTATATATTAGCTATTCCCCTACTTAACCTCTTATTATTATTACTAGAGGGACTCTCTTATTATTACTAAATTAGCTTATAATAGCTTATTTTAAGTTTTAGCTATATTACTATTAACTATCTTATTAATTAATAGGGAGTAGCGCTTAACTTATTATTATTATTATAATAATAAGCTTAAATATATAAGGGGTTAGACCTAAGTTTACTTAATAAGAGGTTATTATAATACTATTTATTTAAGCTAAGGAGGAAAAAGGGGAGTTTTCCTCTCTAGTAGAGATTTCGCTAGTCTATAGGAAATAACTAAGTAAGCCCTAGGTAAGCCCTAGGTAGCTCCTTAAAGCAGCAAACCTAGGCAGAAGCCTAGGTAGGCTTAACCTAGGCGTAGCCTATAATATAAAGTATAGTAGAATCTTATTAAATACTAAGGAGACTATTAACTAACTAATTTAGAAGAAGTATACTACTAGATATTATAAGCTACTTATTACTAGTATAAAGATAAAGATTATTACCTTCTATTTATAAAAGAGATATTATATCTCCCTTAGGGTAGTATTATTTTATAGCTATCTTATAAGAACCTTAAACTAATATTTACTTATATAAAATAGGGTAAGGAACTATCTATTTAAGCCTTCTAAAAAATAATAAGCAAACTCCCTCGTAGCTTCTAGCCCTCCTAGGTATATAACTTTCTTCTCTAACTAAGGAATATTTTAAATACTACTTAAGGCTATAACTATAATAGCTATAACGACTATAGTTATTATAATTATAGTCTTATTAGCCTTATTAGCCTCGCTATTTTAGGCTATTATTAACTACTAAAGTTTCGCTATACTATATAGTATGCTTATAGGGTCCTTAAGAGCACCCCCTTCGAATTTATATAATAGTATAGTCTATAGTAGAAAATTCATAGCTTTTAAGGGGTTAAATAGGGGTAGTATATACTAAGATTTATATAAATTAAGCATTCCATAGTCTAGAGTTAGTATAGAGGTTACTAGCGAAAAATACTACTTAAATAGGTATAGTCCCTTGAAAAAAGAATTTCTGAGTTATTTTTTAGGGCGCTAGACCGTACCGTGGACCGTGCCGCGAGTTGTTGATCACACCCTCGGTGTGCGGCAAAGGTTGGTGGAGAGATGTCGGTCTTGGGGAAGGGAGGGAGGGGGGCGGAAGTTCGACTCGGCGCCCTGGGATAAAAATACCGGGATGCCCACGACTCAGTTCACCGCGCGGACCTTTCTGCGGCAATTAATAAACGCACCACGGTTGGCTTTTTTCCCAGCTTCACGATCGCCTCAACAATTCGGCCTGGATCTCGCGTGATCGTACACCCACCATGGCGACCCCCCAAGAGGAAGAGACGCGCTCTTCGCCGCCGCCAGCGGCACCAGCTGCGCCGGCCACGGCCGCCGCGCCAGAGACCGAGAACCCGGCCACGGGAATCATTGTACGGAGGATCTGGAGACGAGATGAGGCCGCGTCATTTGCTGATATGCGCCGCGACCGAGTGACAGGCCCCAGACGATAGCGAGGTCGACTCGGCACTCAACGTCGTGCGTTCCTACAGTCGTCCCTTTTAACTCGTTTTGTTTTCGCGGCCGTGGGGCGGTTCTGATGATCGTTGTTCGCAGTCTATCCGTGACTCGCTTACGTCTATCCGCTCGTCGCTCCTCAAGTTCGAGGATGACAACGGCCGTCTCTACCATTCCCAGTCTCGAGGAAGTATGCTACAGCCCCGACGTTTCTACGACAAGCATTCCCCAAAGCTCTGACTTCTGACGCTTGTTTAGAATACTATTTCCCTCACGACAACGTATGACCAACCTAACCCCATCGGACCCGACATGTTGGCTGGGTACAGCACGATGCTTAATTTCCATCAGGTAGAGCAAGATCGACTAGACTTGCAGCATGAGCTTTTCATACGAACACTCCGGGGTCAACTGTGCACTTGCCCAAAGGTAGCTGGCGCCAAGCGCGTCCTGGACCTCGGAACAGGCACCGGAATCTGGGCGCTGGAGTATGGTGAGTTATCCTCTCGACACGCCGGGTGATGATCGATGTCTGAGAAAGCTTTGTCATCCGCAGCTGAGCAACATCCCGAAGCTGAGGTAAGTTTTGCACGAGTTGACATGTGCTTCGGGTGACGAAGCTGACAATTCTGACAGGTCATTGGTGTCGACATCAGCCCAGTGCAGCCTGACTTGTGAGTTCCTCCGGACATCAGACGTAATTGTTCACAACTCATCGAATTGGGGGGGTAGCATGCCACCCAACTGCTCATTCGAGATTGACGATATCGAGAAGTCATGGACATGGTCCAAGAAGTTTGACTTCGTCTTCTCAAGGACACTCAGCGGCAGCATCCTCAACCCCGCTCAGCTCGTCAACAGCATCTACAAGTAAGTCATGGAAAAAAAAAAAAAAAAAAAAATGCTTCTCACCACTCCCACCAGCCAGCTAGAGCCCGGCGGCTGGTTCGAAGGACAAGACGTCTGCATGGACGCCCGCAGCGACGACGACTCCATCCCAAAGGACAGCTTCCTGGCGCAGTGGGCCGTCGAGGTTGTCGACGCCATGGACAAGATCGGGCGGACTCTCAGGTTGGCCCAGATGTGGAGACAGCTGCTTATCGACCGGGGCTTTGAGGACGTCCAGGAGACCATCTACAAGTGGCCGACCAACACTTGGCCGCGCAACCCGACGATGAAGGAAATTGGAGGCTGGGGTCTCGCGAACCTCGATTCTTTCCTCGAGACTGCGGCTCTGGGGACTTTGACGAACATAAAGGGGTGGTCCAAGGAGGAGGTGACGGTGCTTTGTGCCAAGGCGAGGAGGGAGATGAGGGATCCATCTATCCATGTCTGGTGGCCTGTGTGAGTTACTAGTCTCCTTCATATTGCCACCACGAAAAGCGGGCTGGGCGTCTCTCTGATTTGCTGACATTTGGTAGGTATGTTGTCTCAGGTCGAAAGCCGGCGGCTGCATGAGCGGAGCTGGTTTCTGTCAGTTGCCTCTGCGAAAGTTCAAACAGTGCTTTATTTCAGTCTTGGAGAGAAAGTATGCTAGAAATGTCCAAAACGCAAAGATGTATCATGCGTTGTGACCCGTACAACTTCACGGTGTGCGATATGCAACCACTGGGGATTCTCCTGCAACCTTTTCAAGCAAGTCGCGTACGCCTCCACCCTCTCTTCTCGTCGGACCTTGCTCCTCGCTTCGTGAAATGTTCTTTGAGCTTCCTCGTCGTGGTAACCTGACCTCCACGTGGCATGGGATCAGAACTCTGAATGTGCTATGGGGAGTAGAATCGAACAAGGCCAGACTGCCAATTTGTTTGTGAATGCCAATCTGTGACGAGCGTACTCGGGACGATTCGTTTCAGCCTCGACCTCCATAGCGAAGCCCACATCTCTCAGAGACTTGGCGACAAATCTGGAGATCTTCTGGGCGTGCTCTGGCATGTAAGTTGGCGTTCGTAAGACGATCGGAGTATCTCGGTCCAAACTTGTTAGAAGTTCTTGGCTCTGTGAGGGTCAAAGATTCAGGAGGCTTCGAACCTGATGGTACCGGTGATAGGCAACGGCAATCCATGCCGAGTCTCAGCCACGGCGACAGAGAGGCGCGAGATAACAACATTGCGGGTCCCCAGTCATAACATGCGTCGCGGCCGAGGCGCATATACAGTCGCCATCTTCCGACAAAACAACTTCTGGTGCTTGCCGTCTTAACCTGTCTAGACCGGTCTCGTTATTCTCGCTAAATTCATGCTAGGTTCTAGCGCTTTATCTACCTGCAGCGTTAACGGCGCTGTTAATAACGTGCTTATTAGTAATAATAATAACTTTATTTCAGGCACGATAGATATTAACTGCTATCTATTAATCGCCCCCGTCCTAGTACTACTACGTACTTCCTAGTAACTATATAGCGCCTTATAAATAGTCTTTCGAAAGCGGTAGTTTAGTAGCTAGTATACTATCCTTATCGCTAGCTAGCAAGGATGTGGAAAGTCACGTCGAGTGGGATTATACTGATTATAGACTTACCCCTAAACTTAACTAACTTTGTTAGTTATTTTGCTATCTACCTCCCTCGCTAGGATCTTTAGAAGCTCTATAGCCTAGTTAATAATATAATAGCTAGTAAGAAGTTGCTTACGTTTTGTTAATGCTTTTATACTTACCTCTATTACTACTTTTCCTAACTCTAATAGTTAGTACGAAGTCGATGTAAGTATCTTCGTAGTCTATACCTTTATATATCCCGCTAAGAATAATCCCCCTCGCGGCTTTATATAAAGAGAAAATCGAGTATCTAAGGTTATTATAGTAGATTTGGGAAGGCTGAAGTAGTTAGGGCGGTTATTTATTAGGGTCTAAGGAGAGGCCTGTTAATCGCTTTAGGAATGCGTTAATTTAATAGTGCTTTTAGACCCTAATAGCCCTTTGAGAATTAATAAAACGAGGAAAAGTGAGACTAGCTTAGAAGCTTTATTATTATATAAGTTTTATAATGGATAATTTAGGAGGTTAAGGGGTGCGATAATTATAGTCTAGTGCTAACGAGGGAGATTATCTAGTAACTACGTTAAGTCTCTTAGCTGCTTTGTTAATATCCCCCGACGTCTCTTCTAAGTAATCTAAATACCTCTACTCCGCTGACTTCTAACGAAGCTTATTGACTATGAAGCACGTTGCTGAACTTTATCTTGGTAATAGTTATATTACTAGTGCTCGTCTTAATAATAACTCTATCGAGCTAATATAGAGTAGACGCGATATAATCGATAAGTTCTAACTATGTAATATCTAGAATCCCTTACTAACTAGCTAGGAGGTAATTAGTAGCGTATTAGCTAGCAGCTAAAAGAGCTAAAAGGTGCTATAGAAATTATCGCAGGAAATTAGGAGTTATAACTAACCTAGACGTAGTTACCTGAATATCTAGTAGCTCTATAAGAGATTAAGAGCTATTAGAGGAGCTCTTTGAAACTAGACGGACTAAGCTAGAAATAGATAAACCCTAAACTCCCCGCTAAATACGACGCTAAACGGGGAAGATAACTCCTTAACGTATTATTATCTATAGGAGGATTATCATATCTCCTACGAAGGGGATTCTTCTTTTAGGTAATAGACCTACTTAGAGAGTTAAATAGAGGAGCTAAAACTCGAAGCTGCTTAGTCGCCTATCGTTATAGACGAATTAGTAACTTTTAACTCTACTAGAGGGGCTAGTTAGCTAGTCTATTTAGTCTAGTTAAAAAGCTAGAGGCTCTAGAAGCGCTAGTATTAATTAGCTTACTATAAGTTTATATATTAGTAATATAATGAACTATAGACTCATTTAAATATCTTTAATTAGTATTATATATAGTTAATAATGAGATAATTAATTATTAGATCGTATAGTTTAAGGTATAAAATAGATAATATATTTATATAGTACTATCTAAAAACTCCATATATAGATCCTTATAGGATTAACGCTTAAAACTAGCTAATTTGGATAATGCGTGATTTCGCCGGATTTAGCTTAGCTATTATGCGTATCCTGCGTCCTACTATATATACCACGGGGTCGATTTAATAGGTATTATCTGGAGTAAGCCGGCGGTAGGAATTACTAAGCCTATAGGAAGTAGTAGAGGAAAGAAAGTAGAAAAGAAAATAGATAGAAGTAGATAGAAATAGACGGATGCGGTATTCGAATTTGATATATATCTAGTAGGAACTATAGGTATACCCTAATAACTCCGTATCTTTGTAATAGTTAGTATATTCCTGATTTCTGCGTTGCACGAGGCTCTAAGTCCCTTAGCAGATTATAATACGAGTTCTACCTTTCCCCGGGCTATATTGCAATAGGTAGAAGCTAGGGTTATTCGTAGGAACCTAATAAAAGCTGAGAACGGGATCGGAAGCTAACTTCTTCTAAATAGACTGACGGTCGACCTTCTGCCTATTAATTAGTTATATAAATCGCTAGAGCTAGCGAATTATATTCAGATCGTATATCTACCCGCTATAAAGAGATCCCATAGCTTAGCAGCCTAGCCCGGCTTGCTCGATTAATCTTGTATAGTAATATAAGTATATTAAGCCCTTCTTTATATTTGCTATCTTTTACTAGCGAATTCGTAGGGATAGCCGCATACCTATTTATAACTCCTATTACTAGGCAAGGGAATTATTAAGACTTTGCACTATCCGACTATATGCGAATATACGGAAAGTACCTAGATATATACTAGATATGTATCGATAAGGCACTATAAAGCACTGCTTGATTAGTGGCTTAGAATAGCGATAAAGATAACTATGAGTAATAAGTACTAATAGGAATAAGTAATTTTCGTCGTATCGATATAGTCTGGAGTTCTCGACTAGCTAGAAGTCGGAATAGGCAGGAGTAGCTATTATAATTTATACTTTTAGAAAGTACTGGGTTAGTTATCTTGGGCTGTAATTATAGCATTTGACCTTGCGGTGGTTATCTAGCGGCTATATCCTCAGTTCCGTGGCCTTATCTAATATCTAAACTAATTAATTTATACTAGTAAGGCTAGTCTGGCTAAGAGCGATACTAATATTATCGGTATCTATGCGTCCAACTGTTGGTTTTATCGCGAAGTTCACAGGGCCTGGAGACCGCCTTGTGAACCTTAATGAGACCTAGACCGGATAGTACTAGTAACTTCTAAGCCGGAAATTTATATAGCGTTTAATTCGGTGTTAGAGTGGATTAATATGGCTTAACTAAAGGTTAACGAATTAGGTTAGTGATCGTGGCGCGCGCTTACGGCCGTTCTATACCTCTATAAGGATTTAATATATTAGAGTCGTCCTATACTAACTATCTCAGGTATAATATATAGAAGTCCCCCTTTACTTACCTAATAACGTATATTTATAAAAGATATTATATAGCAAAATTATCCAGGCTTTAGTTATTATAACTATATCCCTTCTACCTAATATTCTATAGGAGGAATATGCTCTAAAAAACATTAGCTATTCGGAATTTGTGCGGTTATATTATAGGCTAAAGTAAAACGCTAACGTTTTTAATCCTTATGGAGGTATACGCTGCGTTCACTAAGTGCGTGTTGCTCCGCTGAGCTCCCCGGCATAGTATACATAGGAGTGAGGATCCTAATGCGGAATCTAAGCATATTTTAGGTAAACCCTTTATCTATCTAGTAGCTGAGGAGGCAGGGGTAGGCAGCCCGTGTGGGTCTGTAGGTCGACCTTATTATTCTAGCGAGACTACTTTATAGTTCTATATACCTATTTATGCCTAGACTTTAGCTTTAGGTTCTGGCTTCCGCCTTTATATTAAATTAAGCTTCTTAGTAACGAGCGGACCTTATCTATATAACTTATATATTTCTTTATTTAGAATAGTTAATAGTTAAACTAATATACCTAGTCTTTAGCAGACCGTTATGCGCAAACTCTATTTAAAGAATGTATAGAGGCCGTTAAAACTTTAACGATATTATATAGGATAAGAGCGATACTGCGGAAGAAGAGTCTGAGAAGACCCTGCGGAAGGAATCTACTTGCTGCTATATCGAAGCCTTTATTGTAGAAAAGTGCGGCAAACCTGCCGAGATTCTAAGTATTATTATAAGTAGCCTGAATATCTACTATAGAATGCGTTTCGAAGAAGAAGACTCGTTATCTAACGTTATAGTGCACGTACTATAGCCCGTAGCAGCCTAGTTCCCTAATAAGAAGGTGCTCTATGAGGCAGTAGCGGCGGAATATATAAGGGTTAATACCTATATCCCCGGAGCATAGGTGCTCTACTACGGCTTAGACTCGAGCATTAGGCCTTTCCTTATACTATACTATATTAAAAACCGAGGTAACTTGATATAACCTCTTTATATTCCTAATCGGGACCCTACCCTGACTCCGACCCTGAACCTAGAGCTCCCTGAGAGTAAGCTGAGAAGCGTGTGGGGTATTATAGTATAGTGTCTCCTCGAGCTCGCTAAGCCTACTTTTCTTCGCATCGGTTCTCTGCTCGAGGTTGATAGCTCTTTCTAGGTTACTAGTCGACCTCTTACCTTTAATATAAGTAATATAACGCAGCTTAGTAATATTCTAGTAGCTATCTTTCCTACCTAAGATATAACCTTTACCTTAGCAGACGAGTAGTATATATAATTAGCTAAGATATACCTAGCATAGCTTACCTTTTAATATAACGATCTTATCTCAAACGAAGATAACTATCGGAATAAATACTTATCTCGCTAGCTATTTCTCAGGCTAGCTAAGCAGGGCTGTCTATCGATATTCGGTTTTACCTAAGATAACTAGTCTATATTCGCTAAAGTAGCTATACGCCTAAGACTATTAGCTCCTAATAGCCTGAACTCCTTCCGCCTCTAGTACGACGACTTCTAGCTAAGTAATATACTCCTGGATTGTGCGGAGGACAATAAGCTAGCTAGTATAATTAACTAGGAGTTTACTTATATAGCACTAGCGTAGTTTATACTCGATCCGCCCTAGTAGCTACTATTTAAAATACTAGAGATATAGAAGCTAGGTAGAGTTAAGGAGTAGAGCAAGGCCTATAAACTATAGTTAGAGATCTAGTTAAGGGCTATAGAGGATTAGGAAGATAGGGCTACTTTTCTTAATAGGCTCCCCCTCTCTATATATATAAAGGAGAGTTAGGAGACCGGTCGCTTCTAGCTTAATTACATAGCGAGGAAGAGCTAGGTATTTAATACTATCTTCTAGACGTTCTTAGACTAGCGCCTTTTTAGCCCGCGGGATATAGAGGTATTAGATAAGGATTTATAGAGGATAAGGCTATACCTCCTAAGCTAGAAGGAATAGCAGATTATAGAGCTATTTATTAAGCGGAAGATAGACGAGTCTCGGGACTATATATTAGTAGAATAGGAACCTACTAAAGCGAGATAGCAACTAGTAGAGCTATTATTTAATTAATTGCGAAGAACTCTCTTTAACTAAGCGGCTAATACCCTAAGTCTCTATAATAGATCTTTTAGAATATTAGTATTAAATATGCCTAGCTTAATATCCGGCTTCTGCTTATAGCAGCCTATTATTTATATAAGGGTAGCACGCAATATAGCGAGTTCAGAGAGAGCAGCGTTCCGTTTATATAGTTAAAACATAGAGTTCAGGGGGTAAGGCTAGGTTTGAGGTGTACTAGTCGTTAGTGCTTTAGGCTGAAAAAAATCGTAGTGCTTTATAATAGTGCTTTGTGGCAGTTTGAACTTCTATGCTATTTAGAGTGGAAATAAAGTAAGTCATAGGAGAGGCTACTTTAGTTTAGAGACGTCTTTAGGGACTAGCTCTAATACTATGTTAAGAGATATTGACAGACTGATCCCGAAGCATATACGTCAAACGGATATCGTAAGAATGCCAGATAGCTTCGCATGATCTGTGGAGAATGTCGCTACTGTCTTCGATTCTCGGCCTGATTTCCAAGCTATCCTACATTTGTGTCCGCAAGAAATGCAAGACCTTCACTGGCTTCGCTAATTCCGTCGCGTACTTTTCTTCGTGACGAGTACTTCTCCAGCACACCATGTGCGTCTGAATTGTTCGTGGGGAAGCCCAACCCACTTGGCGTGGTGACCCCCCTTACATTACGAAAACACCTCGAGACGCTCTTGATGACCGACTGTAGCTCTTTAGCAAAGGAGTCACCTCCTTGCTTCCGCAAGATGTCGCGCCTCCTCTTCCTGATTCGGGTGTTTGGACTGGTCGAGCCAAGAGGTTGACGCTTGTAAAGCCTCGCCCTTTCGAGATTCAAAATCATGGTGGCTCCATCGTATGTGATATTACGTGCTTCCGCGTCGCCGCGGAGGACGTGCGGTTGGTGTAGGCTTGTGAAGGCCCTGGCAACCGCAGCAATGACAGGCGCCTCACTGATCCCGCCAACACGCTCAAGCAGAGGCCGCCCAGCCCAGCTGAGAAGAAGTAGGTATTCAAAAACACAACTATCGTAGTAGTATGGCAGGACCAGGTCTGCCAAGCCGAGGCACACGGGAAAGTACTTTCTCTGAATAGAGCGAAGCTGGTCGAAAATCTTCTTCTTGTGCTGGAGGCGCTTAAGGTCCGGTCTTTTCTACACCCTTGGCAACGAGCACGTAGCCATAACCCGACAGAGGGACCTTAACGAGCGCTCCAACTGAGCCGGACAAGTAAAGCGGGATGGCAACCGCGTCAGATCCGCGGTCTTTAGACAGTTGAGCCAGGAGGAGATGTAGGAACTTTGTTCCGTCGATATGCCTTGGTCCATAGCTATCAGCGTTAGGGCAGCTCTTGTCCATCGGTCCACCATATGCCAAACCCAAAAGGCAGTCATGAGTGCAGTATGAACGGTCCGGGTGTATTCTTCCCCGACGTGCTCCGCCCTCCTGTCGCGCTCCTTTCCCACGTTGTCCCTGCCTCCCACCGGAGTCTGAAATGGCTGTGTTCTTGGCAGAACGACTCGACCGTTCTGCAGTCGGTGAAGGGGGAGCAGTCTCATCATCACTCTCTTCTCTGGGACTGGGCTTGATGTCAGGATGCTGGCAGCTTGAACGGGTCCGAATCGGCGAGCGTTGAGAGCCAAGCCAGCGCTGGGCCCTGCAAGGGGAAGCACGAGACTTCTTACCCTTGCGAACCGTTTCAGGGATTCTGCTCAGCACATCGTCCAACTCCACAGCCCAGAGATCGAGCCTTGCCGCCGCGTCATGCCACGACTGCGGAGGTGGTTCCACACGCACAGACTGGTTCTTGTCAGGAATAGGTCTGCTTGATCCGCCCGGAGGGGCCTCACTCATTCGCTGGGGTGGCTGGATCAAGTTTAATCAATCGAGCCCAGAGCCGTATTCAGGAAGACTTCCCGCTACGTTTCGTCCGCCTAGGGCTCATAGCGAAATAAATACCGGGCCCGCATGTTACACCACTAAGCTAGCACGCCGACCGTCACCGACACGAAGCCGGTATGCCTGTGAAGTCTCTCCGCGCATCCGTGTCCGACCGAACGCCGGAAATGTGGAGACACCAGCATCACCGACCCCGAGTCTTTTGGAAGCCTTTTCATCGGCTTCAGTCTACTGTGAACAAGCAATAGTTCTATACCTACATAAAGATTAAAAACGTTGGCGTGTGACTTTAGCCCACAACATAACCGCACAAATTCCGAATAGCTGATGTTTTTTAGGCCATCTTCTTCCCGTAGAATATTTAGCGGGCGGGATATTCAATTTTGCTATATAATATCTTTTGTAGACACTAGTTACAAGATAAGGCAAGAGGAATTCTGAATATCAAACCGAAAATACTTAGCATGGGACGACGCTAACACTTTCAGTCCTTGTGTAGGTATAATACTTTGTGTGTACTGCTGATCTTCGGTCATGTTCAGATGACAACAGATCCGGCAGTTCAGAACTCCGGTGAAACGCTTCGCGCGCCGCTGTGCAATGCTTACGAGAGAAGGTAGTGATGTCATGCCTGCGATTTCTTCTCCTGAATGTAACATGCTGCGACGTCGAGCAGTCGAGTCAACAGGCGGAGAAAGCAATGTCTGTCCGAGAGGGGACGTAGTGATGTCATGATTGCGATTTTATCGCGAAAGCTACAAGCGCTCAAGGGGAGGGTCGTCGTAAAGAGGGGCATATGGGATAAAGTCTGCAATAAAGGAGTATATATTATCTATATAAAGATATCTATCGATAGATCTACAGGAAGAAGTCGCTCTAAATAGGGGTGCGTAGCCCGAAGGGATACATATACCTACTTCAAAGCGAGTAGGACTATATATAACTATATATATAGGCTCTATCCTATATAATATACCCCCCTAGCTATATAATATCCTACGAGGCTAAATAAGAAGTAAAGCTATTTATAACTAAATATAATAAGGGGAGCAGCGCCCTAGGATCCCTATATAGCGCTACTTATAAAGCTAATAATAGGGGGGGGTTAGCGCGCTAGGGTCCCTATGCTACGCTAATTATAACGATAGGAGCGTCTCGCTTAATAATAAGGGGGGGTTAAGTTAGCGCGCTAGGGTCCTTACGCTACGCTACTTACTATAAAAGGGGGCGGTCTATTCTAAAATAGCCCTATACTTTAATATTTATAGGGAATATAGGGAAGGGCTTTATAATACTATCTTTCTCTAGTACCCTATATAGGTAGGTAAACCCGTTTATATTCTAAGTAGTTAAAATCGCTACTTTCTTATCCTCTATAAGCTAAATAAGATATTTAGCTTTATTAAGCTAAAGCGCTAAAAGGAGGTAATTATAATATCGCGCTATCCAATAGTAAGTATACCTATAGGGGTATTATATACGATCCTTATTATTATCTCGCTTTATTATAGAGTTTTTAGTAGTAGCAGGGTTAGGTAATCCTATTAATATAGCAAATATACCTATATATACGCTAGGCTGCTTTAATTACTAAGTAATAAGAGCGCTAAATATTGAAGCTATTTTAATAAGGGCGCGCAGCTTCGATCTAGTCTATTTAGCTATAATAACCTTAATAAGAGCGTTATATACCTATATAGGCGCTATATACCTACTAACTACCTTAAGGAAGTATTTAGTCATAATAACCCCTTAGATTTTATAGATCTTAAATAACCTCGCGCGCTAATATATAATATATTATTACTAATACTAGGTATATAGTAATATAGAGGTATTCGCTTGCTCTAGAATACAAAGGTATTTATCGTAAATAGTAATAACTATACCGAGGTCTATAGGAGTAATTAACTATTTAAGCGCTTATATAAGGGATTAGAGGGAGATATTCTTAATAGCTACGAGGTTATTCTAGATAACTATAAGTAATAAGGGGTTAATAGTATAGTATATAAAGTTCTATATATTATAGTAGCTACTAAGGAGGGACTTTTACGTTTCTTTAGTAATATTATAATGAGCTATATATATAGCATACTTATCATAAATATTATCAATTATAAGAGGTAGTAGAGGTAAAGGCTCTATATTCTTTAGGTTTTAATATATATAGCGCTATATAGCCTATTTATTATATTTATAAGTATAGGTCTCTTAGGCTTCCTCGTTATACTATATAGTAAGTTTATTAATTATTAGAGGGCTCGCTATATAGTATATAAGGTTAGGTATAGTCTTACTACTTAGGTTAATATAATCCTATATACCTACTTAAAGGGTATAGAAATAAAGCTATAAATACTAAGTGGGCTAGTCGCGTAGCTTAGAGAGCTTATAAGTATATATATATAGCTAGGTAGTAGAAGGGTTAGGTTAGAACGCTATATTAGCGACGAAGAGGGGTTAAATAGAGGGCTAAAAGGAGAGCTAAAAGGAGAGCTAAAAGGAGCTAATGGGAGGGCTAATAGGAGGGCTAAAAGGAGGGCTAAAAGGAGGGCTAAGAGGAGCGCCTAAAGATATTATAGTACGTTAGGGGTTATATAGGAGAGGCGTATTATAAGTAAAGTTAAATTAGCTAAGAGCTAGGCTTATAACTATTATAATAGCTATAAGCGCTTAAGGGGAGGGTTATTATAAAGAGGGGTATATAGGACGAAGTCTATAATAAAGGAGTATATATTATCTATATCGAGATATCTATCGATAGATCTATAGGAAGAAGCCGCTCTGAATAGGGGTGCGCAGCCCGAAGGGATATATATACCCGCTTCAAAGCGGGTGGGACCGCGCGTGACCGCGCATATGGGCCCCATCCCGCACGACAGATTTCCTCTCCTGAATGCAACATGCTACGGCGGCGTATCATTATTTCCCAATACAGCTGTTGAGCCTCGGTAGGAAGATGAAAGGAGGCCTCTTGCGGGGGTGGAGAGACGTTATATTCAATTTTTCCTTACTTCTTCTTGAAGCCAAACCTACTCACTCCGTAATCCTGATCTGCATTACAACTCCTCCTTCGACTCAAATCTCGAATGATGGTCCACGAAACCGATCAAGGCGCCAAAGCTGATGGCAGCACCGACTGCACATCAAGATTTCTAGATTTGGATGTCGTCATTGTGGGAGCGGGGTTCAGCGGGTGTTATGCCCTGCATCGTATGCGACAACTTGGTCTTAATGCCAAGATAGTCGAGGCCGGGAGCGACTTTGGAGGGGTCTGGCATTTCAACAAGTATCCCGGAGCTCGTGTAGACTCAGAGTCGCCAACCTACCAGCTCAGCCTACCTGAGGTGTGGTCGGAGTTCAACTTTCGCCAACGGTTTCCAGACCACATCGAGATCCGGGAATACTTTGCGCACGTTGGCAAAACTTTGGACCTTCGGAAAGACACGATCTTCAACGAGAGGGTGAATGAAGCACGATACGACAATGCGAACCAGAGATGGAGGCTTCAAACTCAATCTGGTCTGTCTGTTGAGTCCAGATTCGTGATATTTGCGACAGGGACTACCAACAAGCCCTACATCCCCGAGGTCCCTGGGATACGACGCTTCAAGGGGCAAATCGTCCATCCCGCCGCCTGGCCCGAGGAACTCAACGTCAAAGGGAAAAAGGTTGGCATTATCGGGCAAGGAGCCTCTGGGGTGCAAATCCTCCAGCAACTGGCAAGAGAAGATTGTGAGATAAGCGTCTTCATTCGGACCCCCTGTACAGCTATTCCCATGAAGCAGAGACAGGTTCCCCTTGAAGAGTCAGAAGCGTTGAAAAATTTCTACGAAGGTATATTCGCCAAGGCGAAGTTCGACTCGACGGCGGCGTTCCCTTATAACAAGAACGCGAGGTCTTTCTTTGACGCAACAGAGGAGGAGCGACATCACTTGGTCGAACAGCTGTGGGACCGGGGTGGGTTTGGGGTTCTGATCGCCAACTATGCCGACGTGATGGTACATCCCGAAGCCAACGCGTTCATGTATAGGTTCTGGGCCGACAAAGTCCGATCGCGGATGACTGATCCTGTCAAAAGGGACATCGTAGCCCCTTTGAAGCAGACCCATCCTTTTGGAAGCAAGCGGCCGACCCTGGAGACGGACTACTACGAGATGCTCGACAGGCCTTCCGTCAAATTAGTCGACTTGAAGGCTACGCCTGTCGAGGAATTCACTCCCAACGGCATCGCGACATCCGGACAAGGCCTGGAAATCCACGACCTGGACATCGTGATACTCGCGACTGGATACGACTCCGTGACGGGCAGTCTCTACGACATGAATATACATGATAACAACGGGAACAAGCTTCAGCAAAAATGGATAGACGGTATTCGCACCTACCTCGGAATGATGGTTGAGGACATGCCTAACGCTTTCCTGCTGTACGGACCTCAAGCGCCCACCTCTGTGGCCAACGGACCACCATTTGTTGAGATGGAGGTTGACTGGATTACGCGAGTGCTTGAGCGAGCTCGAAAAGACGGCATTCAGACCATTCAGCCATCGAAAGAGGCTACAGATCGGTGGCGACAGCTTGTCGTGGACACATTTGAGCCCACCCTCTACAGATATAGCAGGGGTTGGTGGACTGGGATGAACATACCAGGCAAAAATCGCGAGCCACTCATCTTCTTCGGTGGTTTGGGGGCCTGGTCGGAACGATGCGAGGAAGCTTTGAAGGACTGGACAAACTTCATAGTTTGTCCTGCCTCGTGATTCCACGGCTTGTCTGTATGTATAAACATCCCTTACTGCTGATTAACAATGGTTACTGAGGAAATGTGGAATGGGGAAGGAATATCTGGGCCTGAAAGCGTTTATTTATTTGGAGTCAAAGGCCCAGACCTAGTGTTCTCCAACCAAGGCTACTCCGGCAATCGTTGCCGGGCGGATCAGATCAAACAAGAATTGTCATGGTCACCATGTGGGGGATCTTTTCAACGCGCAAGCTTCTAGGCCAACTTGGCGCGCCGGCTACCATCTGACGTCATTCAAACCCTTGCAAAAGCTCGAAGGGACTGAGCTCAGAATGGGAAGCATCACAAACGCCGTACTCCGGGTCGACGGCACGACTACAAACTAGTGCAGCGGATGCACGGCACGTTCCTTGAGCTCGGCCAACTCAGTGACGCGGATAGCCGCATTTCTTGGCCTTAGATAATCCAGCTTCGGTTACTTATACATCACTCGTACCCATAGACCGCACGGCTCTCGCGGCACCGACATAAAGCCCAGAGCTGCTTGGCTGCATATGGCGATGACCTCGAACTGTCTCCGTTCTGCACCCCCTACAGGCGTCTTCCTGCCATTGTGACACGCTGAATGAGATGTAACTGCAGCAGCCATGTCTTCTTCGGAGCAGACTGGCTTGCCAAAGCTCGGCGGGGTTCTCTATCAAGCTTTGATTGAGTTTCCCTACAGCGCGTACTCTGTACCGCGAGTTCCTGATCAGAAAACCAAATCCCCCGGAAATCCTGTGATGCCGCACTCATCTACGGAACCCAAGGCCCATGCGGGTCATACGCTCAGTGAACCTCTGGCCAGCTTCTGTCAGTCGGGAGACAGTATCTCGACTCTCCTTGCCGAGGATCCAACACTGTCGCCAAGTGATGCTTGGAAGGAGCTTTCCGGTCACTACAAGAGCAACTCTCATGGGCCTCGAGACATCAGAGTTATTGGGAGAGGCGAAGTGACGGATGACGAGCTTGAGTTGGCTTTCCGCTGCGGAAAATGGGGTGGCACAAGGCCAAGCAAGTTGTTTCTACGAGTAAGCTCCCCTTCATGACGTGGCAGC
The DNA here is from genome assembly GCA_036785755.1 of Colletotrichum ledebouriae. Classification (NCBI taxonomy): domain Eukaryota; kingdom Fungi; phylum Ascomycota; class Sordariomycetes; order Glomerellales; family Glomerellaceae; genus Colletotrichum; species Colletotrichum ledebouriae. The sequence goes on from JAVHLU010000365.1 coordinate 27,814, forward strand.
GCAAGTTCCACGCCGCTGATGCCAAAAGTAGCTATATCACGATGCGCTCTCAACTTTAAACGATAAACCTGGTCATGGAGTGGCGATTCCGTCGTTACTAGGAAGCAGTGGCGTTGTCCCGCTTACTATTCTCTCGGTGTAAGTCTTTTTACAGAAGCTGACGTTCCTGAATGCACACCGTGCTGAACAGTATGTAGCATCCCAGACATTGCAAGGCATATGTCAAATCTCATAGTACGAGCCGAGAAAGAGGTCATTCTGGGAACCAATTTCTGGCAAAACGGGGCTGCTTCGAAATACATCACGAACGCCATGAAAGAGGCTTCTCGCCGCGCGGGAGAGCGCAACACTCGGATCACAATGAAGATTATATACGACCCCAGCAAGAAATTCCCAACATCGATCTGGAAGTGATAAACTATCACGACCCGATGCTCGGAACATTTCACTCGAAGTTTATGGTTGTGGACCGCAAGATTGGAATCGTGCAAAGCAACAACATTCAGGAAAAATGACAACATGGAAATGATGGTCCACGTCGAGGGCCCGATCGTGGACGGGCTGTATGACATGGCGTTGCTTACTTGGCATAAGAAGCTCGACCCTCCTCTTCCAAGACTCGGGAGCTCAGCTGCCGAAGGGGGATTCAGTAGCTTTGGCGCCAGTCATGACTCCATCTTCACACCAGAAGGGACGATGAAAGGTCACAAGGTCGTGATTGACCCTGCCTGGATTCCACGGCGGGCAGCTGCGTACGGGACTGAAGCCGAGAAGTTGCTCTCGCCCGGTCAACCTCCATCACCAACCCAGAACCCGACGCCTGTAGCTGCTCAGAACGAGAATTCTCCAGAATCTACGAACGATTTTGACCGAACCCATGGCTTCGATGGGTCCTCGCCCCCGGGTAACACAGATAAAGCGGCTCAGAAGCATTCCCACGCGGACCAAAAATATGAGAAGGAACGGGAAGCTTCAGAGTCAGCAACATATGCCTCTCTGGCAGAACATACTCACGAAGACCCTCACTACGACGACGACATTGCCAGCGAGATTGCGCGTGTGCAAGCAGCTGTCTCCGCCAAACCCAATGAGACGCCAATGCAAGCCGTTAACCGACACCTCAACCACACCACCAACAAGGGCTTCAAGGGCACTGCGCCCGACTGTCGTGCCACAGATGAGATGACGCCTTACATCCCCCATCCCGCTCATGAGCCGTTTCCTATCGCACTAGTCAACCGACCCCCTTACGGTCCGCCCAATCACTACTCGGTTTCCAACCCGCAAAATGCGGCGTGGTTATCGGCGCTACGTAACGCAGAGAAGAACGTGTTCATCCAGACCCCATCATTGCCGAGAGTAAGAAGCGCTCTTGTCACGTCAAACTCATGAATGTGGACGAGTCTATCGCCATTGTGGGATCAGGCAACCAAGATACGCAAAGCTGGTTTCATTCGCAAGAATTCAACGTCATGCTCGAGAGCCCTGATGTTTGCAGAGCTTGGATCGACGGCCTGAGACGCAATCAGAACACGCATTTATACGGAGCGCTTCATCAGGAGGATGGGGTATGGCGAGACCAGGATGGGAAAGAAGCTGAAGGCTCTACTGGAGTTGACCCGGGCCGATTCAGCTGGGCTAAAGGATTGGTGGGGGCAGTAAAGAGGTTGAAAGGTACTGGTGGTTTCTAAGACGGCGACGTCTTCGGATGAAAATGGGCAACTTAAAGGTAGGGTATACCCGCGATAACAGAATGGTAGCTGGATTGTAATTTTATTCTCGTATCATGCCATGAAATATGAGGGAAGAACTAGCATGCGATGTTTCTGCCATAACTTTACCTGGCGCACAACTAGGCATTCCATTTTGAGCATGGTGTATCGACCCTGCATACTGGGTTGTATTCCTGGACGTCTTGGTGAAGTGTGACTGCTCTCTGTATGCCCGTTCCGTTTGGAATTGCTGTAAAGACCTTTGGATTGCTGGGGGGTGATGTGCATTTCTTCGTCACCTTCTTTACAGAGTGAAGGCCCTTTCCAAGGGGTTGCAGCTGCATTTGGCATGTATACCTCCACGTAAGAGATGGGATGAGCATGTCCTCAGCCATAATGCAAGAAGATACATGGCAAAATGCAGCACGAACTGAGGTCTTCGGTACTTGGTGTGCCAGGTTTGAGGATAGATACTGCACACCAGTCACCCGTCTGCATCACGGCGACCGATGTGCTTCGCCACATTTTGGCCACAGCATGTCACCAAGGGGGCGTCATTGGGGGAAGAAACGGGAAATAGACTCCGAAGAAAAGGCGCACAGGTGATGCCGCTGAATAACCGTCACTCGGCCGATATTCTAATCCAAAATGAATTCGGACGAAAATCTAGTCGGATAGCTGTGGAGCCGGTATTCGAATGGTTCGGACTCTCTGTTTCGGTCCAGTCGGAAGTTTTGTTGCAGAATCTCGCTCGGTGTAGCGTGTTTTGCTTTCGAACTCTCACGCCGCTTGAGGAAGGTTCATCATCGGATCCTTTGGCACAAGCTCGCCGAGCCTCCCGCCGGTTTCGTTAAGAGACTCAAATCTTAGACCGGCGACATGTGTGAAGCTGTATTTCGCCGGCTGTACCGAGCTCCATCTTCGGACTTGGGAAATCTAACATTTTTCAACCATTCCAAGTTTATTTCAACGCATGCGCAGTGCCTTGTGCGCGTTTCTATTCAACTCATCTACGCTGGGGACTGTATTGCAGAATACGTCGCCATTGTAGTCTTCACTCATCACTGGATTACGCGAGAGCGGGATGCGAGAACAAGACCGCAAAAATGTGGACAAAGTACTTAACGGACCACGGCAGGCTTGTGACCAAGCGCCATTTGACATCGAATCTTCTTTTGGTCACGATGGTCCTTGGAACAAGTGTCTTTAGTTACGGGTTCGAGGGAACGGTCCTGAACACCATCCAAGCCATGACACGTAAGTAATGTCACACCAAGCGCCTCACCCGCGAGCCCATCCATGAGCAAGCAACATCTCAATACAAGTATCCAAATACGGCAAAGCTGACTGAGCAACGACCTGCCGCAGCTTTCGAACGCGAGTTTGGCGAATACCTACCAGAAAAGAATCGAATAGGCTTCACGTCTACCAAGCTGTCCTACCTGAACTCCCTCCCACTCATCGCGTATGCCGTCGGCGTCGTCTTTGCTTCTCAGCTTGGCGAATACTTCGGCCGCAAGATCGTCCTCGTCTGCACAAACACCATCTGTCTCATCGGCGTCATCGTCACCTTTACATCCACGTCGTACGCTCAAGTCTTATCGGGTCGCATGATCATCAATTTCCACGCGGGCATGGAGGCTTGGCTCATACCACTTTTGCAAGCCGAGTTCGCCCCGCAAGCTATTAGAGGCGCTTTGGTGTCCATTTACACCACCAATATCGTGCTCTCTGGGTTTATCGCGTCCGTCATAACCGATCAGACTAGCAAAATCACCGATGATGGGTGTTGGAAGATACCGGTCGGGTGCTGCCTCATCTTCCCTACACTTACCCTTTGCTTTTCGTGGCTAGTGCCCGAATCTCCTCGATGGCTGCTGCGAAGGGGAGATCGCGAGGAAGCTATCAAGGTTTTGAACTATCTTCACGGCGCGCGGCGAGACTTCGACCCTGAGAAAGAGGCAGAACTCCTTCTCGAAGGCTCGAGGGAGAGCAAGAGCAAAGGAAAATGGTCTGACTTGGTGAAGGGAACAAACAGAGTATGCACACCGCCACCAGTATTTCACTCGGGGCAAGAGATCACTAACGTTGGCTTCAGCTTCGATTAACCACCAGCGTTGTTGCGGCGGCAATGGTCCACCTGAGTGGACAGTCGTTCACAAATCTTTATGGCACGATCTTCATGAAGCAACTTAACGTCATGGACCCTTTCGCAGCAACGATGTTGAAGAAGGCGCTACTGGTTATAGCGTCCATTTCATACATGGCAGTCATCGATCGCGCTGGCCGTCGTCCAGTATTTCTGATCGATGGTTTCATCATGGTGACGGCCTTGGTGATCATGGGCGTACTTGGGACGGTGAAGCAGACCCGGCCTGCGAGATCAGGCTCGCTGGCCATGATGATGATATTTCCGATGGCATACGTGTCTTCTTTCGGACCATCGTGAGTGTTTTCTTTTTCTGGTCAAGGCAAGTTCCTTCGCAATAACATGCAACAGCTTAGCACTTCTTGGCTCAGAGCTCTTCAATACATCCCTTCGGGACAAGGCGGGGATGGTCTTCTGGTCGGTCTCGAATGTTTTCAACTTCGCGGTCACCTTCACCATACCGTATCTCATCCAGGATCCAGGCAACCTAGGACCCAAAATCGGATTCGTGTTCGGATCTTTGAGTGCGGTCGGGCTAGTTTGGGCTTACTTCTACCTTCCCGAGCTGTCTCACAAGACATTCGAGGATGTCGACGAGATGTTCGAGTTGAAGATATCGGCAAGGAAGTCAAGTCGTAAGTGGCACGAAACAGATGTGCACACTGGAAGAGAGTTCTGACGATGATTAGGTTGGAAAGGCACGCGCGTTTCTTCCTTTAATGAGACCGAGGTAGGCAATATGGAAATGGAAGGGAGCAAGGACTCGTCAAGAAAGGTGTCATGACGGATGGGATCCACTTGCGCGGTCCCGCGCGGCCCCACCCGTTCCGGAGCGGGTATATGTATATCCCTTCGGTCCGCACGCCCCTATTCAGAGACTTCTTCTATCGTGATACCTTTAGCATCGCCCGTTCCTAGCGCGGCATGTGACTAACATCGGCTCCGGAGCGACCTTTTTCCAGGGGTTATTCCTCTAACTATGGTTATAAGCGACCACGTTATAGCTACTCTCGTTATAATAGATTAAGCTTTTTAGTAACTATAAATATAGCCCTATAGGATATTTCTTAATAGTTATAAGCCTAGCTCTAACTAGACCCCTAATTACTATTTTAAAATAAGCCTTTACTACTAAAAGTACTTATTAAAACTTCCTCTCTCCTATTCCTTCTTTCCTCTTTATTATTATAAACCCTCTATTTCTAAATAACCTTAACTATAATATCTTCTACTACTATTATTATAATATTATACTACCTAACTATATATAGGGACTTCGCTACTTAGTATATTATAATCTAGGCTAAAGCCTAAGCTACTAGAGTCTAGAAGTATATTAACCTAGACGACCCTAAGGGATTTTTATACCTAGGTAAGACCTTATTAGAAACTCTAACTCTTAACTTATATATTACTAAGTAAAACTAGGATATTAATACTTAGTACCTATAAGAGAAGAGCGCTTATAATTAATATATTACTCTATTTAACTAAGAGGCTCTAGAAGAGGCTACTTCTAATACTACTTCTAAGACTACTCCTAAGTCTATTACTAGGATATAGATAAATAAATCGCAACCCTTTTAGCCTCTAGCTACCCTAGTTATAATTAATAAGAACATTATAGGTATATAGGAATAGTACCTAGAGCACTTTTATTTACTTACTATATAAGAATCTAAGTAAACCTATAAGGGCTAGGAGTTTAAATAAATTAACTATCTAGTTATAGAGACTATTATTTATAATATTATTATACCTATATATATAGAACTTCTTACTAAAGGGGATATAACCTTTTATAGCTTTATTATTAATCTTAAATATTACTATACTCTAAGCGAGGCTAGTATCCTTATTATTATTTAAAAAAAGTATATCTAAGTCTTAGAAAAAGTAAATAGGAGTATTAATCCTAACGCCTAGATTAAGGACTTTAGGGGTATTTACTTCTATACTACTTAGCTTAAGCTTCCTAAAGTAAGTAGTACCCTTACTTTAAAAACTTTTCTTTAAGTAGTAAGTTTTTACTTTATATTTACTTAGGCTAATATAGAGATTATAAATATCCTTAAATAGGAGCGAGCAGGGATATTAATCTCTAATATAAGCTAATATATTAATATATTTAAGGACCTCTTATATAAGGATATACTCTACTTAAGGTTATAAGGATAAAGCGCTAGGGTCTTTATAATACTAGCTAGCTATATAAATAAGGCTAACTTATTAAGCGTTCCTATAACTAATAACTTATCTAGTAGTAAATAATACCTATATAAGTTAAGCTATTAATAGCTAAGTAGTAATTATAACTATTTAGAAGCTATCTTAACTAAATAATACTAGAAGGGCCTATATATATTAGTAATAAATATATAAGTAGCCTAGATCTATAACTAGTTAAATAGTAACCTACGCTTCGCTAAGCTTTATAGGGAACTTACTTATAAGGGCTAGCTATACGCTATACCCTATAATAGTAAAAACCGCTAAAATAATAAGGGGGGTAATAAGGGTTTATCTAAGAAATCTAATATAACCCCGAGCTACCCTACTAATATAATAGTAGTCGCTTTCTATATAGCCCTATGAAATAAGGTTAGAGATAAAATAGTTAACTTAGATAAAGAGTACCTAAGTATCTTTATAACCCCCTACTTAAGACCCTATATATTATATAAGTCTATAGTCCTAGATAACTATAGAGGGATATACCTTATTAATAATAAGTCCCTACTTATCCCCTCCTTAATTTAGTATTATAATAGAAAATAGGTTAATTTTAGAATAGCTTTATACCTAATTATTATAAAAGGTATATAAATTATTAAAAACGCTCTTAATAGCTTAAAAAGCGTGAATATAGAAAACCTTCTACTTTATAATATAAGATATATAGAGAACTTTTATATTAATATTATCTCTAAAGCGCTACTTTAAAAGATAGGTATTTAGTACTTAGGGTATAACTATATACTTCGCTTTAAAACTTATAAGAATAGTATTATAATTAAGAAACTTATTAGAAAGGTAAACCTCGCCTTCCTTAAATATAAGCCTCGTTCTTTATACTCTATCCTAAGTAGATCCCCTAAAGTATTAATACTATTATTAATAATATAAACTATATACTTATAATATATAAGTATACCTCTTTTATACTACTACTAAACTAGAGTAATAACGTAATACTTTAATACCTCTAAAGCAGGTACCTTAGCCCTAAGGCTTTAGAGTAGCTAGTATACGCTACTCAGGGGGTAAGGATTAAAAGCCTAACGCACCTATAGTATTAATACTATATAGTTATATATACTAAATAAGTAATTTCAAGACGAACGTTAGAAGATAAAGCAATACGCCCTTACTATAAAATCGCATAGGATCTCTTTAACTACCCTAAAGGCTTTAACTAGAACTAATAGCTCCTTATTATTAAGGATAAATATATTAGTTAGCTCTTTATATTTCTACGTATTAATAAGACCTATAGTAATATTATACTCGCTCTATATATCTTTAAGTAATAGGTATATTAATAGAAGGGACTTTCTATTTATAAGATTAGATAAGATATTAAGAGGTTAGTAATTTCACTTATAAGCTATATAGGATATAAGGATTAGACCTATATAGAAAGAATAGAGGTTAAAATAACTCCTCTATATATAAAAGAACTAAATAGTAGAGGGGAATAGGCTAGTTAGGAAGTTATAACTAGAATAATTAAGATACTCGCTATAGCTAACTTACTTATAAAACTATAGGCTAAGATAGTACTAGTAGTAATAACGCTTTATAATATAAGCCTACTTAAATACTACGACTAGCGTTCGCTACTATAGATCGAAGAGGAAAAGTTCTACTAGTACTTTTACTAATAGTAACCTAATAATAGAGCAGCCCTAACCTATAACCTTTGCCCTTACTAGGGATATATATATACCTATAGCTACTATATATACCCCCTTAAGAGGGAATAAGAGAGAGGAATTAATAAGAGAGACTTTAAGATAGTACTACGGGGATATATTAGATACCTAGTAGGATACGTTCTAAACGCCTATAACCTATATAAGGTCTAGATCCCTATATTACAAATAGTTATTATTATATAAAACGTAATATTTAATAAATAGACTTTTTATATAAAGAATAAGGTAAAAGAAGCTATCCTAGAAGATATTATCTATAAGATAATAGAAGAAATTAAAAAGCCTATATTATAAGTCGACTTTAAACTTTAGATCCTAGGCGTTATAAATAAAGATAAAACTATATTAATACTTATAACTAAATAATATACTAACCCTTATTCCTATAACTAAGTCTCTAAATAAAAGAATTTTAAAGCTTCTAAAGGGATAGGTAAGTTAGAAGGGGGGGTAGCTCTTATCTGCTAATCCTATACTAGAGCTAGATAAAAGCCTAGCCCTAATAGATAGAGTAATAAGCGTAATATATATACTAGAAATAAACTATATATATAAAGCTATTAGGGAAGTTAATTCTAAAGGGGAACGGATTAAGAATTATATTATAATTAAATTACTCCCTACTTTATAATATATTTCTAAAGTAGGTAAGAGTAATAAGAACGAACCTTTAGATAATAAGCCCTTAAATCTACTAGTATAGCTATACTAGGATAGAGAGGAGAGAGCTAATACTAAATAGAGGTCTAACTAGGTATATAACTAGGAGGGCTATAGCTAAACTTATTAAAGCTAATAACTATGTAATCTACTACCTAGTAACCTATAACTAGGAATAGTAGAAAGCAAATCCCGCTCTAGTTATTAGTTTTTACTCTAATATTATACAGAGTAGGAGTAGGTATCTAGCTTCTTTAAGACTTTTATACCTAATTAGTAGAAGGCCTTTTTAGAAGCTAATATAAGGTATTATATACTCTATAGCTATATTTATACTACTATTTATAGCGCGAAACCCGCTTATATAACTATAATAATCCGTAAATATCTTACTACTAATAACCTTACTAAGCTATCTCGCTTATAGAAGGAACTTTTAAACCTCCTATAGGCGCTCTGAACTCGCTTTGAAGAAGTAATTAAGGTTAAAATAGGTAAATTATAATAAATAGATATATAGCGTGTTATTAATTAAGAGGTAATAATAAAGAGACTAATCCCTTTAAAATAGGTATTTACTTATAGATTTAATAAGGATAATATCCTTAACTAGTATAAAGTAAGGATCTACGTTCGAGGCGATTACTAAGAGAAGTTACCCCTCGAATAGACTTATATAGTAACCCTCGCTACTTATACCTTTAGGGTAGTAATAGTAATTACTATATAATTCGACCTCGAAGTTAAATAATTTAATATTATTAACGCGTTCCTAAACGCCTCTTAGGATCTAAATAAAGACCTAATTATTTATAAGTTACTAGATAGCTTTAAGTAGCCTAGAAAGTATATTAAACTATATTACGCGCTCTATAAGCTAAGGGACGCGCTACTACTCTAGTATAAGGAGTTCTCCTTAACTCTTTAGTATTTAGGCCTTATACCTATAAGTAAAAACCTATATCTCTTCTAATTAACTAAGAAGAGGGTCCTTCTTATCTTTTATATAGATAACTTCCTTATTTTCTTTTATAGGAACTATAAAGAAGTAGTATAAAGGGTAAATACTAGCTTAAAGGAAGTATATAAGTTAAAGAAATAAGGTTTAGTTAAATACTATCTTAGAATTAGGGTTATTTATAACTAAGCTACGTAAAAGATATACCTTTATTATAACTAATATATTAAGTAGGTTATAAAGAAGTTTAATTTACTCGACTTAAGAGCGCTAGTAACCCCCCTTCTAAACCTATTACTCCTAAAGAGTAAAATAGTAGTAATGCTATTAGAAGTAAAGAGTTTCTAAGAGAAGATTAGCTCTATACTCTATATTATTATTATAATCTAACTAGAAATTACTTTTATATATTCTCTACTCTTAAGATTCCTAATAAATCCCGCTCCTTATTATTATACTACTACTAACTAGGTTATATAGTACTTATATTATACTTATTACCTCGTAATATACTTTAGTAACTTAGGGGGTAGATAAGTACTACTAATTATAAGTAACGCTTTATTTATAGATAGTAAGGAGATATAGAGGTTATCTTAAGAGTATATAATCTTGCTCTTTAGAGAACTAATCTAGTAGAAGGCTGCTTACTAAGCTATAGTTATAATATTAATAATAGAAGTAGAGCTTCTAAGCCTTAAATATATAGCTAAGGAGATTATTACTCTTTAGAGGCTATTTAGGGATATTACTCTTAAACTTAGCGATATCTAGAAGATTTACTATAATAACTAATAGATAATTCGTCTTATAATAGGTAAAAAGGAACGGATTTTAACTAAGCTATAGCACGTTAATATTTAAAATATATAGCTATAATAAGAATACGCGAGGCCTCTGGCCACTATATAGTGATTTTACCTGCTTAAGTGCAACAGACCTTCTAACTCCGCGCCTCCTAATAATATATAGCCTTTAGTTACGTGATCGTAACTTTCCTAACTATAGCCGCACTTATACGTGCCTATAGCCTCACGATCTTTAACTTTATATTAATAATAACGTAGTTTTTAATTATTTAATAGACTATAAAACTATCGACTTTTCCTCTCACGTACTACCCGCGCCGCTATTAAATACTACCTCTATTACTACTTTATCCGCTAGAAGTCGTTACTATCTTTACTATACTATTATTAGTAACGCTCTCTCTATATTAAAGCAGTTAGCGCAAGCTATACTTACTAATATTCTACTAAGGGGCCTAGGCTACCTCTACCTTAATAGTATAGAGGACCTGCTCGAAGAAGGGCTACTCTATAGGGTATATAATAACCCGCCTAGCTTCTACTACTAAGTCTACTTACTTAGTTATAATATAATAGTAAGTATCCCCTCTAGGGGTATTAATAAGAGCCCTCTTAAGGGCTATATTAATAATATACTCTCTATATATAATAGAGTAGTTAAAGAAGGAGCAGGTTTTATTAATTATATTAATACTAAACTCTCTAGTAAGCTCTCGCGCGTTATTAGTATTAAAGGGCATACCTCGCGCAGGCTTAGCGTTTTTATATATAGGGTCTAGTACTAATATAGTTAAGGGATAAGGAAGAGAGAGAGGTATAAGGCCCTACTTATAGTAGTAGAGCTTCTTATACTTCTAGCTATAAGAACCTCTTAGGAAAGACCTCTTTAGTTAAGGAGTTACCTCTTATATAGTAGTATTTACTTTTAGTACTTTACTAGAAAGTTAACCTTTTAAGTTAAGAAGTTATCTTATATAGTAGCTTTCGTAGCACCTTACTAGAAGGTTTAGCAAGGGCGTTTCTAGGCTACGAGAGCTTTAGTAGCCCGTTTAGTTCTAATATAATTAGCCCTAGTATAGCGCGCATCCGACTTTATAATATTTAGAGGGTTTACTTATAAGTAGTAGGAACGTATAGAGTTCCTATATTGTTTTCCTTAATTAGTAGAGGGTATAGGTTAAAATACTTATATAGTATTTCCCGAATTATACCTACGAACTAGGTGAATTTATTATAGTCTTTTTGCGAAGGGGCTGCGGCGTAATTCCGAGCTCAATAAGAATACGCGAGAGGATTATTTAGCGTAATATATATACTAATAAATAATATACTAGCTAATAGTCTTATAAAGGTTCTTAACTATAAGAAATTCAAATAGTTCTATTCGCTCCTTAATCTAAAAGATATATAAAGAATAATTATAATAAATAAGGGATACTCTAAATAAGTATAGGAGGGCTAGTAGCGCCTAGTTTTTAATTAATTTATAGCTTATTAGCTAGGGAGCTTAAAGTCGCTCCCGTGGGAGTAAAAGAATATAATATACCCTAAAGGGCTACCTTAAAACGCTAATTTTCTACTACCTAACCTTAGAGGATTTACTTATACTAATCTATTAGGATATTATATAAGGGTAGTAATACCTCTAGTAAATACGTGCTAATAAGACTATTAACTATATAGCGTACTATAATAGCTATATTACTAGTAAGCGGACGAGGTATAGGTATACCTATACTAACTACTAGGGTTCTAAATAGAGCTAGGGTAGGAGATAGAGCGATAATACTATATATACTAGAACTACTTATTACTATAGAAGCCCTGCCCGAACCCTTATTATTACTACCCTTCTTTATTACTATAATCTCCTCCTTCTAAGTAGTAATAGCCTTATAGAGCGTAGCTCTCTAATAAGCGAGGGTCTATATATTATATTAGAAGATAGTTATAGAAACGAAGCGTATATAGAACCTTACCTTTCTAACTACTAGGTTATCTTAAGTCTTAGCTTTAGTATATTAGTAGGTTATAATAGTAATAGGGGTGCTTATCTATTAATAGGGCACCTTACCCTTATAATAGTAGTTATACTTACCTGCTATACTAAGTAAGTACCTTCTGTTTAATAAGCCTAAGAGCTTGCTTAAAATATACTAAAAGTAGTACTTATTAAATAGGAATACCTACTCTACTTCTATACCTCTACTAGGGGGAGGAGAGCTAAGAGGGGGCTCTAAACTACCCTCGCTAGTACCCTCCTCCTTATCTATCTCCTTAGGGATTATAATTATAACGAGGTTAATAATATTCTAATATATAGTTATAATAATAAAGGGATTATAACTTACTAAGAGCTATTCTCTTAAACTACTTAAGAGGGTAATCCTAAGGCTTTTTAAGTTATAAACCCTTATCCTTAGAGCTACCCTCTATAAGTTACTTCTATTTCCTTCTACTCGCTATATAATATATTAGTATATTATATATTAATAATAAGAATAAACGATATATATATAACCTTATTATTACTCTCTAGGGGAGGAGGGTATACCCCTCTACCCCTAGCTTTACTCTTACTTTTAGTAGCGCGCGCCTTCTTAAGGGCTATAGCCTAACTAGTCTTCTTTTTAGGAGGTATTTATCAATATATTAGTGTATTATAATAGCTTTAAGATCGTCGCGCGTTATAGGTATATATATATACGCGCGCGTAATAAGGTTATTATTAGAACTAAAGTTAGGTATATATATAGTTATTATATTATACATAGGGAAGAATTAAGAAAGTAGGAGGGTAGCTAGGTTATTTTATTTAAAATCGATATAATAGTAGCTACCCTACCTAAGCTAATAAGAGACGACGGATTCTATTACTATTAGTAAGAGTTAGTAAATAAAAGGTATTATAATAATAGTAGCAATAGTTATAAAGATAGAAAACTACGACTATTTACGCTTCGCCTATACCTAATATAAACGACTTTACTTTATTATCTCTTTTATAAATAGGCTTATTAATAGGTTATTTATTAATATATTACTTTATATTTAGCTATTTTAAGGGATACTGCGTAGTTAGGCGTTTTTCTAGCTATAGCTATATCTAGGGGGGTATATTATAATACCTTTAGTATCGCCTATTCCTAGCGCGGCATATAACTAATATTAGCTCCAGAGTAACCTTTTTCCAGGGGTTATTCCTCTAACTATAGTTATAAGCAACTATGTCATAGCTACTCTCATTATAATAGATCAAGCTCTTTAGTAACTATAAATATAGCCCTATAGGACGTTTCTTAATATCTTCCAAGATGTACTCAATACACTACTTTCAGCACTGCAGATTTAGCTCCCTATGCCTCTATTCGCGACCTACCCCCCTTGGATGCTTCGACCTATCACGACAAAAGGAGAATAGTGCTTCAGAAAACAAGTCCCTATGAATTAGTGTTATGGGTAGAGGATGAGGGTTCCTAGTGGTTTAGAGAAGATTAAGAAAGAACAACTTGCCCCTAAATAACTTTGAACTACAGTACTCTCTCGTTTTCAGCAGCTCGCGAAATAAACAGAGATAATGTTGCTTTGCGAACAGCATAGAGAATCTAGGTCTAGGGTTTATATCACGAGCCAGGATAATATTATAGGGAAAAGGGCTTAGCTAGCTAAGTTAGGGAACTCCGTAGGAGTTAGGGCTATAGGGAGGCACTAGGTAACCCCTAGATAAGTCCTCTAGCCCTTATCTAATAGTTAGAGGGCTAGAGAAGAATATTTAACCTTAGATATACCTAACTATACTAACTTAATTACTCTATATTATACTAGTTTATAATATATTCTTCTCTTATACCTATATTAATAGGAGTATAGATTATTAAAGTAGTATAACGTATAATAATATAATACCTACCTATAGGTCTACTAGGGAGATAAATATAGTATTACTATTAGGATCCCCTACTAGCTAGGAGTAACTAAATAGCTAAATATAGGATAAGATACTTACTAAATAGAATAGTAATAAGGGTATTAGTAGAGGACTAAGTAGTTAATTAATAGAGGCTAAATTAGATTAGCTTATTAAGGAGGAAGAAAAGAAGGGGTAGCTAAAGTATAAATAAGAATATCTTAAGGCCTTAAGGGCTAGCTAACTATTAACCTTAGTAAGTAACCCTACTACTTACTAGGTAGTTATTAGTAGTAAATTAAAGAAGTACTAATTAAAGCTCTAGGGGAAGTATCTCCTAATACTTAAGTATAAAAGGGGTACCTAGACTAACTTTAATTAATTTATATTTAATCTTAATACGTAGTTTAAGATAAATAAGATTATATTAGACTTTAAAAAGGTACTATTTACTACTAGGTACCTAGAGGGGCTAGTAGTAAAGTAATAGACCTTATACCTCTCTATTAATTATAGTAATAAGTTAAAGGATATTACTTAGGCGGTAATAAAGGACTAGTTAGCTAATAGTATAGCTAATAGAGGGTCTAGGACCTTTAGTATATAAACCTAGCTTAAATAGGCCTACTAGTAACTAGGATAGTTATACTAGAGCTTTATTAATTATTATAAGGGGATTAAGGTAGAGAGCTCTTACTAATACCTAGAGGAGATCTAGGTAGCTAATATAATAACTAGGCTAGATCCTAAACTCTAATACTATATTATAGCGAATAGGTTATTAAAATCGTAGCTTAACCTTAATATTAAGGCTAGAAATACTAAACTTATAGTTAATATATAGATATATAAGGTATTAGTAAGGGACTAGGGGGCTAATGATAAGGGGTAATAACTAGAGGGCTAACCTACTAACCTAGAGGGACTAACTAAGGCCTTAAAAGAGTAAACTTACTTAGGCTATAGTAATACTAATACCTACTAGGAGGATACTAAGGACTAGGATATTAGGAAGGAGATTATCTATTATAGTTATAGGAAAAGGGGCTATATCGCGCTAAGGTACTTATATTATAAGAAGTATAGCTACCCCTGCTATAAAGGGAAACCCTACCCTAGTAAATAACTAGAGGAGGACCGGGTAGTAATATATATAGTTTAATAGGGTAGTAACTAGCTATATTATATTAAAGCGATAATATAGGTCTAAGTTGCAGATAGCTAGAAGACTAGTGCTATACTTATTAATTATAGGGCTAATAAGAATATTATAAACTAGAGGATTATAACTAATACCTAACTAGAGGCTAATAAGTTAGAACCTATTAGGGGAATATAGGTATCTAAGGGACCTAACTATAATATATAGAAGTTAATAACCTAAATAACTAATAATATAAGTATTTAGCGGATAGCTTCGCACGATTTTAAGATTAATAATAGTAATAGTTATAATACTATCCTAGGGATCCCTTAGTATATAATAGAATACCTTAATCTTAACTAGAGGGAGTTAAGCTAGACCTTTCCCTTATATAAGAAGAGTATTTACCTTATTATAACTATAAAGCAACTTAGGCGCGTTAAGAATAAAGCGAGAGTAATACTTATAGGGGTATTATAAGTTAACTATATATTAATTACTAACTACTAGGAGGGTACCTAAGACCCTAAGGATACTAAGGGGATTAAAATAAATATCCTACTAGAGTACTAAGACTTTAAGAAAGTATTTAATATTAACTTAGTAGGAACTATACTAGAGTTTAGGACTACTAGGAGCTACCCTATTAACTTAGAGCCTAGAACTAAGCCTCTATTTAGGCTTATTTACCTATTAGCTAAGAAGGAGTTAGAAGAGTTAAGGAATTATATTTATAAAGCCTTATAGAAGGGATAGATTTACCTATTAGTAAGCCTAGTAGGGGTACTAATCCTATTTATCCTAAAGAAGGGAGGTAAGTTAAAGTTATATATAGACTACTAGGGGCTTAACTAGGTAATTACTAAGAACTATACCCCCCTCCCTCTAATTAATAAGATCCTTAACTAGCTCTCTAGAGCTAAGTACTTTATTAAGCTCGACCTTAAGAATATATACTACTAAGTAAGGATCTAAGAGGGAGATAAGTAGAAGATAGTATTCTATATATAATATAGCTACTATAAATATTATATTATACTAGTTAGGCTTATTAATATACCTACTACCTTCTAGATATTTATTAATAAGTTATATATAGGCCTAGTTAATATTATTTATATTATATATTTAGATAATATCTTGATTTTTACTAAGAATATAGACTCCTATATAGAGGCTATAAGATAGGTACTTACCTAGTTAGAAGCTAATAGCCTCTATATAAACCCTAATAAGTATAGATTTTATAAGGAGGAGATTAAATTCCTTAGGTTTATAGTCTTAATAAATAGAGTTACTATAGAATATAAGAGGGTCTAAGTAATAGCTAAGTACCTAGTACTTATTATAATATAAGAGATTTAGTAATTTCTAGGAATTATAGGGTTCTATAGGAGATTTATTAAGAACTACTCTAAGATTTATAGCCTACTTACTAACTAACTTACTAATATAGCTAAGGGATAGCTAGTAATAACTAGGGAGGTATTAGTTACTTTTTACTAGCTCTAAGCTTTATTTATAAAAGCGCTTATACTATACTACTTTAATCCTATACTTCTAATTTAAGTTAAAACTAATATATTAGACTTTATAATAGGGGTAATACTAAGCTAGCTAGAGGGGGATATATAGAGACTAGTAGTATTTATATCTTAGAAGCTTAAGGGCGTGTAATTATATTATAATATATTAGAGGTAGAGCTACTAGCTATTAGGGAGGTAGTAGTAAGGTAGTAGTATTACTTACTTTACTCTTAGTATTATATCTAATTTATTACTAACTAACTAGGTTATTAATACCTCGCTAATAAAAAGATACTTAGTAGCTACTAGGCTTAGCTAGTATAAGACCTATTAATACTCAATTTTAAAATTAAACACTAGCTAGGTTACTATACCCTAGCTAATAATTTATTATAGAGACCTAACTATACCCTAGAGGATATAGAAATTAATAAAGCTAGGGACTCGCTCCTATAAGACTTCTTATAATATTTTAATAATACTACTATCTAGAGGGTAGATACGAGGTAGTAATAAGGCGTCTAACTACTAAATACCTCGCTAGAATAACTTATACCCTCGCTCTAGGAATAAGTTAAAGAAGCTTAATAAAAGGACTCCTTTTATATTAATAAGGAGTAAGAATAACGAGGTATAAGGTAGTTACTAGATAACTCTAGTATCCTAAGATACTAAGAGGGCTTATATATCCCTAATAACTACTTACTTTAGAATAAAGTCCTTAGAATATTTTATAATAAACTATCTAGAGGTTACTAAGGGGTTATTAAGATACTAAATAGGATTAGAAAATCGTTTTTCTAGAATATATAGAAGATTAATATAAAGGAATATATTAGGATATATATAATATACTAGCGCACGAAACTAAGATATTACCTCCTATATAGCGAACTTACGCCCCTATTAGTACTTACTAGGCCCTTTAAGTAAATATTAATCGACTTTATTACTAAATTACTATTATTACTTATAACTAAAAATAAGCCTAATAATAATATTCTTATTATTATTAATCGATTTATAAAATACTCCCTATATATCCCTACTAGGGAGTTACTTACTACTAATAGGTTAGCTATACTACTAACTAAATATATCTTCCTTATATTTAGGCTCCTAGAAGCTATTATATCTAATCGGGGATCGCTATTTACTAGTAACTTCTAGCTTAAAGTATACTACTTACTAGTTATTAAGAGGAAGATTAGTACTACTTTCTATCCCTAAACTAATAGCTAAATAGAACGCTAGAACTAGAGTATTAAGCATTTTTTAAGGACTTTCTATAATATTAACTAGGATAACTAAGTAATATAGCTTAACCTAGCCTAATTCGTTTATAATAACTCCTATTATAAAGCTACTAAGACGTTACCTACTAAACTACTAATAGGATATTCCCCTCGCAGGCCTAATAATATTAAACCTTAGTTAAAGGTCTTAGTCCTAGTAGTATATAAGAGAATCTATAGCCTACTTACCTAGACGTTAGCTATTACTAACTTACTTTAGAAGTATAATAAAATATATAGTAAGTTCTATAATTAGAGGAGGACCCCTATTATTTTTACTATAAGAGACCTCGTCCTACTTTTAACTAAAAATATTAAGTAGAGGCAGCCCTCCTATAAACTTTCTAATAAATATCTAGGCTTATTTAGGATCTAATAGGTAATTAATAGGGGATAGGCGTATAAGCTATAGGTAGATAAAAAATACTAAATCTATAATATATTCGCGCCTATATAATTAGAACCCTTTTTTAGCTTAGCTATTTTACTATAAGATATCCTAATTAATAATAACGATAACGTCTATATAGTAAACTATATTATTACCTATAGGGGCCCTGGATATAACTATTAGTACCTTATTAAATAGAAGGGCTATAGCAAACTAGATAATTTATAGGAGCTATAATATAATATATCAATAGACTTATAAAGCAATTATAAAGCCTAAATATAAGTAAAAGCGTTATAACCGCTATATAATTTAATAAATAACTTAATAAGTAACTAGTAGTTAGGTAGAA
Source organism: Colletotrichum ledebouriae (assembly GCA_036785755.1). Taxonomy (NCBI): domain Eukaryota; kingdom Fungi; phylum Ascomycota; class Sordariomycetes; order Glomerellales; family Glomerellaceae; genus Colletotrichum; species Colletotrichum ledebouriae. The sequence goes on from JAVHLU010000365.1 coordinate 46,656, forward strand.
ATAAGGCACGCTAGCTAGGTATCTTAATTTACTAGCCTAAAGGCTTTTAATAAGGCGAAAGAGATTAGAAAAATACTTAAAAGTAACTAACTACTACCTAGAGGTTATTAATAGCTTACTACGGGCGCTCTTAAAAATCTTAAGTCTACTAGGCGCTAGTACCCTTAGTATTATTATTATTATTATCTCCTTTTATAATAGATATAGTAGCTAAAGCCTTATAATTCGACTTTAAGTTAGAAAAAGTAACTAATAAAGTACTAGGGAGGTACTAATAGGGCTTAAATAAACTTATAGCTTTATTATAGGAGTTAAGCGACTCCTTAGTATACTTAGCTTATACCTCCTATACTACTAGCTACTTCTATACTAGCTATTTTATTATAATATAATAATAAGTAAGCTCCTTATACTACTTATATAATAACTTAGTCTACTTCTTAGCCTCCTTAGCGAGGTACTACTAGTAAGTAATAGCCTCCTCTAAGGTGCCTACCTAGTAATCCTCTAGTTCTATAGAGATCTCTACCTCCTTAGCCTTATACTTCTTAAGTATAATATTAGCCTTATTCTTCTTAGCTTAGAGGGCTTTTTTAATTATAAGCTAAGTAGCGAGGATCTCCTCCTATATATAATTAGAGACTAATAATAAAGTATTAGGAAGGTATTAGATAACTTACCTTATTCTTAGTATATTACGCTTAAATATTAGGCTTAGAATAGCCCTTATCTATTAGGCGCTTAAGCTTATTAGTAATACTTATTATATAATAAGTAAGCTATAGGGAGTTAGTAGCTAAGAACTAGAAAATAATAAGTAAAACTTATATTAATATAAGCCTTTTTATTACCTATTTTAGTATAATACTTATATTTAGTAGAAGCGCTTAAAAAATAAATAATTAGTAATAAACCTATAAATTAGTAAGCGATTTAGAGCCTAAAGCTAGTAAAGTACTAGATAAGTACTAGCTAAGTACTAGCTAAGGATTATATACTTACTATTACTCTTAAAGTATATAATTAAGCTTATAAAGAGCTTAAGCTTAGTATTTATATCTATAGGTAGCTCCTACTTTACTTATACTAAGAGGTAGTAGTAATAAGAGCATACCTAGAGCTTACCTATTATAGGGATACTAATAGTATTTAGTATAATAGCGGGGTAGGGGGTAGTATTAGTAGCGTTAGTAGTAGAGGATAATATAATAATAAATTCGTTATATAGTAATTAAGATAAAGTTATTAGTAGGGGAGCAGGAGGCTAATAATAAGTTATTAGTAGCGTTAGTATTATAAATCTAAAGAAGTAAGAAAGAGATTTTAGTAGGGCGAAATTTCGAACGATATTTATATATTTTTAACTTAATACTAAAACCAGGCCTTTATATAGCTAAAAGGAGGATAATCTCTAGATTATTATATTATTTAGCTTTAGCTAACTTTATTAAGTATAGGGAGGTACTAGATAACTACTAGATAACTACTAGTAGCCCCCTATATTATAATAAAGACCTTCTTTATCCCTAAAGGGAGAATGTCTTTATTACTCCTATAAAAGTATTAAAAATATAATAATAAGTAGAAAATATAATAATTCTAAGGGTAAATTTAAAGTAATTAAAATAAGCCTAAATAAGGGTATATTTTAATATAGCTTTATAAAAGAAGGAGTAACCCTCGTAAGAGAACTTAGCTATAGTTATCTAGATAACTACTAAGTAGTCCTAGACCTACCTAATAAAGCTATAAGAGTAGTTAGAGTATAGGTATACCTTATTATTAGCTTATTACTCCTTTAAGCTATAAAGTCCCTTATTACCTAGGTATAAGAGCTATAAGAGTAGCTAGAGTAGAGGATAAGTACCCTACTACTAGTTAACTACTCCTCTAAATAACTTAGCTATTTAAAAAAGAGTTATATAACTAGAATAAGGGATATTAAATTCTAAACTTATAGAAATTAAGAGGTTATAAAGTCCTATAGGGAGGTACTAGGTACCTTCTAGATAATTATAAAGTAGATTAGTCTAAGGGTAGACTAGTTTAGAGGGGGAGGATTATATTATAAGCTAGGATAATATTATAAGGAAAAAGGCTTAATAGGCTAAGTTAGGGAAGTCTATAGGAGTTAGAGCTATAGGGAGGTACTAAGTAACCCCTAGATAAGTCCTCTAGCCCTTATCTAATAGTTAGAGGGCTAGAGAAGAATATTTAACCTTAGATATACCTAACTATACTAACTCTATTACTCTATACTATACTAGTTTGTAATACCTAATAGTTAGAGGGCTAGAGAAGAATGTTTAACCTTGGATATACCTAACTATACTAACTCTATCACTCTGCACTGCACTAGTTTGTAATAGTTTGGAGAATAGTCATCCGGGAAGTGGGAGTTGATTCGAAACCCGCACTACCTTGAGTCAGTCATGGCCGAAAATTGCTTCGCTGCAATCCGACTCTCCGAAAATACCGTGTATTTCGTAGTTGAAAGCATCTAGGGCTGATCTGAAATACAGGCATACTGTATTTGCTCGTCTGGAAAGTCAAACATGTCTGATGATTGTCGTCACAGCTTGGCTTTCGGTATGAAATGAGGCACAGAATTAATGCCTCGGGTTCTACTTTGACCCATTACTAATGCAGATCTAGGGTGACAAGGAGATGATAAACTAAGAAAACTTTCGTGTTGAGACAATGCAGGGACACTGTTCGCAGTGCGACAGCAACGACATTGGGATTCCGTAGTCTTAAGCTTGAAGTTGATTGAAATTTGAGCTACCTCGAGGCAAATTTGAAGCCTGTCTTGCGAAGGATCTGGAAGACACTCTCAGGATCATACTGCTCGGCAATATCGCTTATGAAATCGAAGTTCTTGTAGCCGTGTGTGGCCAGAGAGTCCTGGTCGCGCGCTTCCAGTCCTTATAGAGGCCTAGGTCCTTTGCGTAGGTTTCGATGTCGGCGCGGAACTGTAGAGCATAGAGTAACAAGATGTCCTGATTGGGCTCGTTATCAACAGTCAAGGAGATAAGCCGCATCAGCGTCGGGCCATCGGCAACGACGTTCTCGAGGCCAGGAACATTTCCGCCGGCCGAGGCGCTATGCTGAACAATGGATTTGGTCACGGGCTGAAATCAAGACATTAAGGTCAGAGTCCGGGGCAGCTGCCTTCGTCTTCGGCAACACCTCGTCGATGAAGTTGAGGATGCGGATGTCATGGGCTGTCTGACCGACGAGCCACTTGGTGCTGGGCGGTCTTGGTTAGTGGTATTGCGGAAGGAAATGAAGAGTCGAGGGAACATACTAAAGACCAAGCGGTGTCGGGCACGTGAACCGAGGAACAAGATCTGATACGGCGCCAACAGCCGCCGTGGTAAAGATATTTGGGATGGCGAAGTAGTCGTTGAAGGCAGGAGCGTCCTCGTTATCATCGACATTGCTCAGAATGGAGTGAATAGTGAATCCCGTCTTGTCGTAGTAGAGCGCAACGATACTTTGACTGGCAAGATCCTCGTCCATGTGGTCGGCAAAAGTTCATATACGCCTCGGAGACGTTGCCTCTCTCCGTCTGATTGTAGGTGACGAATCCACCCCACATCTCGGTCGAATCAACAGTATCTAGTTTCGCACTCAGAGCTATGCGTCTTGGAATTCCAGACAGGAGATATCTGGGCCGTTGCATTCACTGCCAGTCTCGTCAAGTATATCCGCCGGTTTGAGCTTACCGTCAGGCCGCAGGCGGCCTAGGGGAAATCAGCCTAGGGCGACCTGATTCGTGTACTCTACACATCAGGTATACGGTTGGGTATAAAGTGCCTCCTGAATGCTTGTAAGTGGATGGCTGTGGTTTTCTCCGTCAACGAAGGGCGCATCCACTACCTCCTTTCGAACAGGAGTTACACTCAACACCACTCACAAGTCAGCTGCACATAATCCCAAAGCCTAAGCATTCAAGCAAGCCAACCACCTAGGCGAGCGCGGCCATTGTCAGGCAAAGGCCTTCACACCATCAACAACGTCAAGCTTCGCTTAAGTCTCCTGCGGCAGAGATACCAAACATGACAGTCACTCATCACAGCAACGGTCAGAGCCACAAGGACAGCGATTCGCTGCGATCCAGCGGTCTCATGCTTTGCCCTAACGCAAGTTACAACACCAGCCTCGACCCCAATACCGAGGCCACGGTCGACAACGCCATCCTCGTTCAGATTCTGCGAGCTGCTACCCAGACCGCCTCCGCCAGCACCAGCATCGAATGCGACGTTGGAACTCGACTGCCTCCAGGTGGGACGGAATGATTATCAAGATGCGCACTGCGCTATGGACTGGACACCCTTGACCTAGCTGGGCGCACATCTACGCCTCAGACCTTACTACTTTGGCGGTGGCGATGCCGCCCCGCTGAAGAAGCGCCGCTCTCGCGTTTTCCCTGTTCTCCCCCAAACCCCTCCTCTCCGCTCCTCTAACTCAAGCATTCGAAGTCGCTAGGCTGATGCCAAGATCCCACATTCCATCTTGACTCGATAGATTTGCACAAGGGCCATTGACCCCAACGCTTGGCCAGATTTCGTCGGCGGGCGCGGGACGCTGACGTTACAATATTTGCCCTGTCCACCGGTATCAAGAGCCTTGCGAATCGGTATCTCCATATCCTTCGAACTGGGGCTCTTGCGACCGCAAATTGCCGGTGTTGGTGAGAGGCCTGTGAACCTGGGTCTTAGAGCATGGTACGTCGGTCCTTGTTGTCAGGGGCCTCAGAACATTCCGCATCCACATCCCCCAGCTTCTCCCAACCCACTCCCTGCAAAGCCGCCAGTCGCAGCTACTGCCGGCCCGCTTGTCCGGGAATCCTAGTGTAGCACTTAGGGTTACCATCAGTCGAGCCTCAATTGCTAGCTGAAGTTTGGATTTCTCAACTGGGACAGTCTCTGTTGGTCAATGAACCACCGCAACCAGCAGAAGCGGCCCCCTATCGCCGTGAATAGGCGTCGAAGCTTGGATTCCCAAGCTTGTCCAGTAACCAATCCTCGGGAGAATGAGGATGCAAAGTTCTGTACTGAGATTGCCACTTTTACCTCCTGAGAGCTGCGATACACTCTGCTCTTGCCACGGCATGAAGGCTAAGATTCGTGAAGATTGGGATCCGGTGTAGTGCTGTAGACTACTTTTGAAAAGTCAGCCAGAAAGCCATTGTAGCCGGGAAACTTGGGATAAGCTGCTGGGCTCGGTCACCCAGGCAGACAGGCACTTCCTTTGTTCGGCAATGGTAGAAGCCACGTCTAGAGCCTGCAATTTCGTAGGATAAAGATACCAAATCTTCGGGTATGGACCCTTGTCCCCTTTTTTTAAATCCAAAAGGAGGGGGAATCGCGTGCCCGAGTTGAGTGGCGACTGGGGGGTCGAACATAAGTGCATTAGAATGGAGTTCGGGCGGAATCATGGTAAAAGACGCATCATCATTGCTAGGCAGCCACGAAATAAAGTAATGGGATAATGTTGAATGATTAAACGTTTGATTGATTACTGGGGTGTCTGGTGTGTCTAGACGACCGCGGGCTTCACTGAGGCGGACCGAGAGGGTGTAGAAGGCTCTTTTGTGAAGCAGCTCGAGCGACTCGGATGACAGCGCTACCCATTGATCGTCGGGACTGAGAGGATGTCAGCGGGTCGTGATTGCCTCCATTCCGTTGTTCAGAAGACTGACATGGAGTGGATGAGAATACTTTCCCACAGACGTGCGAGGTCAAGACGTGCGAGGTCTCGTTCACTTGATGCCTGCTTAAAGCCTGCGCTTTGACCCCAATCCGCGATGAGCCAGCATGTTGAGACCCATGATTGTGGCTGTCAAACTCGGGGGGTCCGGCAATCTCTCACCCTCCTCAGAGATCCTTTGATCCTCAAAACGGCGCGTTGAGTCAATTGGTTCATTTGGATATCTGTAAACGAGTTTGGCAACGACTCTACCCATTCACTGTCAAGCTCAAAAGGCCTAGCTAGTATCGTTGATGACATCGGATTTCTCTGCGTCAAGCCTATTCCCTCTTCCCACTTTGTTTCCGTCCTTGGTTTGGAAACAGCAGTACACCTTCTTCCCGGTCAAACACGAACGCCCGTCTCCCTTATCATCCTGACCCTCCTCCTTCCATCCCTCGGGGCATTTGCCGTCGCAGAAGGGCGCGTTGCCGTACCACTGACAGCTGTTATCTCTGACAACTCTGCTGTGCTGCTCTTCGACCTCTACCAACGTCAGTCAGCCCGATTTGCTTACACATGCCCTTGGTTTCTCCATCACTATCAAGCACACAGCGAGGATCTGTTTGGGTGCTGGTAATCTTACCGATTGGTGTAGCCGAGGCGAGCGCCACAAACGCTGCAGCCACCAAATATGTCACTCGCATTTTATCCTTCGTCTTTTTTCTTTTTTTTTTTTTTTGGCAAATGCGTTATGCAATCCGCAAAACTTTAGGCGGTGGTCGAGATGAATGAAAAAGGGAGTATAATTGCGGAGTCTTGGCGGTCGTCAACTTACACGGGAGCGACGGGAGGTGGTGGCTGAAATACGCAAAGAATTATTCGGCCGGTGGTCAAGGCGTGGGCGAGGTGATGAGTGAGCGTTTGGGTTTTTTCATGCCGTAGTTGTGGCGCGTAGCTGCGCACGCATGGAGCTGAATTAGAGTTTCTGGTCGACAACCGAACATGCCGGGGGCGCAGCTCGTCCGGGAAATGTGATTCACTCGTTGACATCGAAAAGGCTGGTCGGCGGCGAAATTCGTCAACTCCGGGTTCCTGACGTGGCATGCGACGACATCGGGAGTGACACCACGAGCAGTTGACCGAGGTCTGACTAAATGTCAGTTCAGTCACCTGATAATCTCCCCGTCTCACTAACTAGCGCCTCGCCAAGACAGAGAACCAAAAATTATGAACGTTGAAAAGATTGTACGAGATTACAAGTCGTAGAGACACTTGCATGTACAAATATAATACCACCCATCATCACGTCATTAAACCTCATCCACATATATCCCATATACAGACCCAACCGTCATTACCCAAGGTCATCATCGTACCCTTTTTTTGTTTTCCGTTTTCCGTCATCAGGGCATGGAACCAGCCAATACCCATAAACACAACCCCAACCATCAACCCCTCTCTACTTCTTCCTTCAGGATGTCACATGGACGCGTGAGCAACCCCAAGACCTCTAGCAAGCACCATAGCGAACACCCCTCTTGCCCAACTCCTTGCGTCCAACTGGGTCCTCGGGCATGATCCATCCGCGACTCCTCTTCGCCTCCCTCTTCTCGGCCAACTGAGGCTTCGGCATCCACTCGTCCCTCGGGAGGGCCTTTCTCCTCGTGCCCTCGGCAGGCGCGCCGATCTCGGCCTTCCAGTATGCGACGCCCAGCGAGGGGCAATCGTTGCCAGCCATCATGCACAGGCCCCAGAGCGCCAGACACGCGGTCAGGGGAATCTCGCCGGTCTCCAGTTCAGAATCATCAGCGACGGAAGCGAGCTGGACGGAGGTGACCTCGAGGAAGCCAAAGTTGGGCACGGCGTCGGCGCCGTTGCGGACGACCACGAGCTCGATTTCCGTCAAGATGAAGCCGTAGCGACAGCCGTGCTCGCGCATGGCGTGGTGCAGGGCGGCGAGACCGCGAAGGTACTCGACGCGCTTGATGTTGCCCTCGACGCGCATGCCGGTGTTGAAGCGGTCGAAGGAGCGGACGAGGCCGACGACGCGAGCGGTGGGCTTGCCGCCGAAGATGGCAGCCGCGGAAGCGGGCTCGCCCACGGGAGAGGCGGTGAAGAGAAGGTCTGTCTGCTTGCTGCCGGCGGCCGGGGCGGTGAGCTGCATTGGCCGCGTGGAGGAAACTGCGAGCGCGGCGTTGAGCTTGGGGAGATAGTGCGAGGCGTAGATGGAGTGCAGAGCGGCCTCGGTCTCTGGGTGGCGGGCGGTTTGCGCGGGCGCAGGCAGGAGAGGGGCCGGCACGGGGCAGTGGAGCAGGGCGGAGGCACCAGGGAGGGAGAGGACGGAGGAGATGTTGAAGGATGTCCAGGGGCGGATTTGGCGGATGTCCCACCAGAAGTGCTTGGTATTGAGGTCACGGAGGGGGAAGGAAATTGTGCGGACCAACGACGGGGCGGGGTTGGAGCCGGTGAGGTAGGACATGAGAGTTGTGCTGGGCGTCGGGTCCGGGGTCGAGGCGATGCTCAGAGGAGAGGGTGCGCGCGGAGTGGCGTCGTAGGTGCACTGGGAGGGGAACATGTAGGCCTCGGTGGTGGGCTGAGGCGCCGGAGCGGAGGGCGCGGGAACGTATGAGGGCATTTGACGGTACGTCGGGAAGCCGTACTTCTCCAAGGCGGGAGCGTCAAGGCTGCAGGTCGATGCTCGACGAGATTGCATGTCGTCGGCGCAGATGACGGGCGAGCAGAGGAGAGAAGACGTGGCGGGCTCCTCGGGCTGGTTGCAGAAGGAAGAGGGCATGTTCCAGGTGATGGTCTCCGGGTTGGTGTAGCTCCGGGCGTGAGTGGGGCGGAAAGCGGAGGCGGCTGCTTGAGATGCGGCAGCGGCAACGACGCTACGGCGTGGGGCCGGTGCCGGTGTGCGGGCCTTGGGGGAGGCCTTGAGGCGCTTGGCGGTGGGCGACTCGATGGCTTGGTCCTGGGAGCGGATCTTGGGGAGCAAGAGAGGCCCGTGTTGCCGGATGGGTGGGGACGCGCGGGACGGGGTCGTCATGCGGGTGCTCACGGAGTCCGGGGTGGACTCGGCGGTGGAGACGAAGGAGTAGACGGAGCCGTTGGAGCGGGAGCGGGCGTGGCTGTAATTTGTCGTCTGGGGTTCTTGGTACGGCAGGTCGAGAGGGAAGGAGTCGAAAGAGAAGCTCGGCGGTGTTGAGGGTTCGCAGGAGGGGAAGACGAAGTCGAAAGACATGTTGTCCGCTGCCAGACTGTAGAGAGTGTCAGAATGGGTGTAAGTGGGAGAGCAGGCCAGTAGGGCTTCATACGAGGACATGGTGAATGTGCTTCGCGGTTGTGTCGGCGATAGACACGATTATAGAATTACCGGAAAAAAGTGGTCTTGACGTGAGAGGGAGACCAGCTCCAGAGTCGTTTGAGATGATGCAGAGGCGTTGCTGTGAAGCAGGGGGGCACTTTGGAGGAGAGGCCGCGTTCAACGAGGCCACAGTGTCCGAGATCTAAGTGTGTATTGGTTTCGCGTCTGATTCTTCTTTCTTTTGTGATTTCGTGTGTTCCAGCAGATAATTGTGCATAGACAAACAATACAATAAGAGATGCGCAGATAAGAGGAGGAATATTGGACAGGCGAGAGAGAGAAAGAGGACCGAGGATAAGAGACTGAAGAGAGAAGGGCCAACGAAACAGGACAGCAGGCGCGGGGAGGGGAGGGCATCTTTATCCTCGCTCGCAGCCCAATGTATTTGGGAATAGCGATGCGGCATGCGGCGCGCGACTGGCGACCCGCGGGCCTGCTCACGGCCTGTTGAACATTGGGAGAGGGCGTGTGGTTCTTTGGGAAGGGAATGGGTCCACGGTACAACGCAACGATGGGGTGGCTGCGCATGTCCGGCTTGGTGTTCCCGGGGTCCCATGGACGGATCGTGGGCCGAGGCCAGGACGTCGTCGTCTGTCTTCCATGTCTAAGGACTAATGATACGTGGGCCGGGAGATACGTATCGGTGATGAGATACGTAGCATTTGGAGGGACGAAAAGGAAAAGAAAAGGGAAAAATACCCAGACACGATCGACACACGACAGACAAGACGATACTGGAGACGAAGAGCAGTACTACTGCGTCGGTAGTGTGCTGCAGCCAGGTTCTGGTCTGCGCATGCGCAAGCTAGGTAAGAGGGAACGATGGAGATGGAGGCTGCAGGCCGGCCCACCAGGTAAGGCGTTGAGAGAAAATCTGAAACACGGGGTCAGGAAGTGAAAAAAAGAGATGAAAAGAAGGAGCGGAAGGAAATCTTGATGTACCGTGGACATCTCATCTGCAGCGTGGAAGGAAAGAAAGAGCGGCGTCGTTCGTTCCTTCGTTGGCCGCGTATCATGCTGGCCTGGCCGTGGTGGAAGTCACTCTCCCGTCCTGGTGGGTTCTTTGAACCTTCCTGCTTGGTCGGGAAGGTGGAGACCCCTTGGACAAGGCGGAGCCAGGTGGGCGTCATCCAACGGGTTAAAGGCACTGTACGCTCTCATATTATTTCATCGGGGAGAGGACTGTTCTCGCGAAACGAATGGCACTGTCCTGCATCAACCACTCACCATCTTCAACAGCTTCTCTTCTCAAAACCCTGCCCTCCGGCCCCCCTGCAGAGCGCCTATGACTCATTTTTAGACACATGGCAGCCGGCCGTGCATTAGCTCTTGTTCAACCTCTTGGCGCTTGCTCTCGATGGAGCTCTCGCTTGTTGCACTAAAGCCAAGGTGCCTTAGCTTCCCCCACACCTGAATAGCGGAGAACACTGGACGAACACACACACAACATCAACAACGATGACGGGATACGCCCAGACGCGGTTGTGCACAATCATTCGACGCGATGTCATGCGTCGTCGTGACATGCGATGCCATGCGATGCCATCCCATCCCATCCCATCCCATCCCATCCGCAACCTCGCCCACGTCGCGTCAACCACCAGAAAGACTGCCGAAGTCAGCATCGCCCGCGTTTCTTCGCGAGGGCATTCCCGATTGTCTGCGTCCGCGTTGCCAGCGCACCTCGCAGTGTCCGTGTCATCGCCGCATTCTCATTTTCGCATCAACTTCCCTTGCGCGGTCTTTGCCCGCCTCGTTTCCTGAACCAGCGACTCACCTGACTTGCAACTCCATGCTACCTCAAGCGCAATCAAACTGCGAGCGGCTCCCAAGATTACCGGCGTCTATCGCACCATGCCCACTAGCTTTCCGAGACACAGTCACAGCTCTCCCGAGCCTGGCCCGCTTACCTTAGCGTCGCCGCTCTTGCAACGCTCACAATATACATCGGGGTGGGTGTCGGCTGTTTCTTTTCCTCCCACTTCGCAATCTAAAACAACCGCACTGCTAATCGCCCGGGCGGCTACACAACCCCTCATCTCCCGACTCCGCCCGGCGCTTACAGCAGTCTCACTCTAAAGTCTAAACAGAGGAGAGGGGCTGCCGAGTCGGACGAAAATCACGCGGGTATGTCTCGGGGCTCTCAAGGGAACGGCATGTAATACAGCAAGCAGGCAACTCAGGAAGAGGCAGCCAGGCCTGCCGCAGCCGCCCGTCCTCGCCGGTCTCACCCTGTAACACGGTCTTCTGGGTCCCCTAACGGCCCTGAGCAGACTAAGCCAGAATGGCCCCGAAGTCGGGCCCGACGCTGACGATGATGCTGACGATGATGCTGATGCTGATGCTGATGCTGATGATCATGTGTATGCCTCCTCAACGATGCACATCACCGGAAGACGAGATAGCCGCGCTTGGTACACCGTACACATACATCCTGTGATCTCGTCTCCCCTTCTGCGCCAGCCGACTATTACGCGCAGCATGTCTGTCTAAGCCTCACATACAGCCGCTCCATACAACGCTGGTGGGCATTAGGCTTTCTTGAATCTATTAACGTGAATGATGAATCCCCATCTCTCTTCTCCCCTCTAGGCTCTTGATCAAGAGCCCTCTCGCAACCGGCGGCAAGCATCTCTCTCCAGATCCCTTCCGTGTATGATGATTCGCGCCTTGCGTCTCTCCATCTCGTTAATCTAGTGCCATTCCGCGTACGACATAGTCTGGATATGGGGAGATCCAGCACCACATCCATCCTCCATGCTCCCGGGCTCCCCGCACTCTTCTTGCACAGCCGCACTCGAGCGCTTAATTCTCCTCTCCCTCAAGCGCCACTCACCATCGCTCGCTTATTCCATCCCGCTTCCGTTGCCCGTGCTCCCCTCGCGGGCCCGTGCTTTCTCCCTCTCTCGCGCTGTCACGAACCCAGTCCCGCCCTCTGATAGGCCACACACCACGCGCCCGTGCAGCCCACGGTGACGGTGACTGCTGCCCACCCAATCTTGACGCGCCGCAGATCTTCCTCCTCCCCTGTCTCGTCCAATCGGGATCCGACGACGCTACCAGACCGTGTCTGGATCGCTTCATTGGCCCAGCCGTCCTCTCGGGATGTTTCACGACCGCCTTTTTGTTTCTGGTCCACGCCTTCTGGGATGCTACTTGCCCCCTTCCCGTCGTCTGCACTACCTAAGGTATAAGGTAGGGCCCCCGTCCGGATACAGAAATATGCATGATGACCTTTTCTCAGAAGAAGACTGGGAAGGATGAGTCACATGTCGCTGGCCTTCCTTAGCTTCTTTGCCCGAGTGGGAACAAAGTCCCGTCCATGTGGTCTTTGAATATTTGCTGCACGCCCCCGGCAGTTCGGGGGTTCGGTGTCCGTATCGACTCAATTTTGCAGACGGGAGAAACAAAATCGGGGTGGCTGGAGATCCTTCCTCAACCCAACTTCAGCACGCTTGAAGGCCTTACGTCGCCGCAAATTTTCCACTTCGGGTTTCGTTGGGGGAAAAAAACACAATGGAAGGTATTCTAAAGCCACCTACACCGACAAACAGTCACTAGCGGTCAAAAGTTTTCATCATCAGGCAAGGGACCACGTCGAAAAAGAGTGAGAGAGGTATCCATTTCATGTGCTGTCTGTATCTGTCGTCTAAAATTTTTTTTTTTTTTTCGTCTCTCCCATATTCTCTGGATAGGGGAAAAATGAAAATGTCTTGAGGTAGCCCAAGATTTCCCTTCGTCCCGCCGTCTAAGTTACCCACGCCGGAAAGAAAATAAAGAAAAAGACACAAGAGGGGAAAAAATTAAAAAAACTAAGGAGGGAAGATGACAAGTGTTCTACTGGCTACAAGTTCTTTTTGGGAAAGCCATGGAGAGTCGAGGGATAAAACTCGGAAAACGTGCCTTGCCTTGCCTCATGCAAGGTGAGGTGAGGTGGCCCCATTCATCCATCCCACACACCTTTTCTCTTCTGAGTCCCGTCTGCTGCGACGAAACTTGGTCATCCCGTCCCACCCGTCACCCAGTCACAACCACTCGATGCTCCCAGACGCGTCGCTTTTCCCATACCACGCGTCGCTCTTGGTGTTGAAGTTGCTCCCGGCACGACCGTATATGCACATCACATCATCCCAGGCAACTGTAGCCGACACCCAAAGCAGCTTACAAGGGACCGGGCCCGGGCTAGAATCCAGCTGCATTCGCCACCACATCCTCGCTAGCTCCGCCGCTGCTGCTACTGCCGATACCGTTGCTCGTCGCTGCTGATGCGGTGCTGCTGCTGCTTCCCTCGCCCGCATCCGTCAAGCCTCCGTCGTGCATCGATTGACTCATACTCGACTGCCCTGAAACACCCTGCGCTAGAGTCTCGAGTTCCGCCTTGCCTTCCCTGAGCCGGCGCAGAGCCCTCACCATCCCGTCCAGCCGAAGTCGTTCTTGGATCACCATCCCCTTGGCGAATTCTTTGATCGCCCGTCGACCCATCTTCTCGTGCAGATCCTGCCACCCGGCGAGCTCCCCAGCCACCACTTGCTGGTGATACCGGAGTTCTCGACCGAGATCGTCGACTTGTTCCTGTGACTGACGCGCCTTCTCCTCCCGCTCCTCGTTGAGACGTTGTCGCGTGTCGTCTAGAAGACCGAGCGGCCATCGTGTTGATCTGTTGAGGGAGTTGTAGTTCCGCTCCACTGCCTTACGAGCGGCCGATATTGATGAGATGATCGCTGGTGGTCGCGCAAGAGCTGACAGCAACCCTTGAATTGTGGATTGCGACGCGAGAAAGGTGGAGTGGAAGATGGCGTAGGGGTTCGATTGCATCGGGGTGATGGTTCCTACGTATGATTCCAGTGCCGCGATGTACACCGGTGGCAAGAATGGTAGCGTCATTACGGCGCGGTGCAGAAGAGCTGCTGCATCGTGCAGATCTGTAGTAATTGTTAGCCTGGTCGAGGTTCAGCTGTACCAGTCATGCTTACCCGATGCGACGATGCCGATCGCGTTGACTCTTCTGGCAACGCTCTTGGTGGAATAATTGACGCTCCGAACCATCTCTCTTGCGTGGTCGACAAACTGTTCAACCTCTCGCACATCCTTCACGGGTTCATACTCCTCCCGCACCTTCTCTGCCCGCGTCTCCGCCTTCAGATTGCTCCTTTGCTCCATCATGCCCAGCTGAAGGTCAGGCACGAGGAAAAATTCCCACAGCATCTCGTGTGTCGCAAAGGTCGGGTGTTGAAGCATGATCTTGAGGAACCAGTCTGTCCTAGTCTGGATATCCCGCAGAACAGCTCTCGATGGCTTCGACGGAATTTGGAATGGCGACCGCACTCCCGCAACCGCAGGAATCCATGACGCCGGATTCTCTAGCGCGAGTAGATTTCCGAGATGCTCAAAATCGGACAGGTTTCGGCGGCTCGTTGTGACGGTGTAGCTCATGCGGTCGCCGGGGGCGGCCGATTTCAAGACCAAGCGAATGGTCGCATCTTCAACAAGAAAGGCCCTTACGACACCGGTGATACGGGCATCCGCCGCAGGGGGCATGCTAAACAATGCCAAGTCGTCAATCTTATTTCGTATGTCATCGTCTTTGGCCAGTTCCACGGCCGTCAGGCTCCGGAGCTCTCGGGCTGCAACGTCGACTCGTGCGTCAACGTAAAGCGTTCTGACCATGTCCAGTCTGCCATATTTGCTGGCCACCATCAAAGGCGTGAACTTCTTCTCGTTGGTCGCATTGACATCCACGTCGCACTGGTGGAGGATCCTGGCAGCGAGCTGGGGATCGTTGACAATATGAAGCAACGTGTTTCCCTTGCCGTCTTTGTGGTCGTCGATGTGAAGCGGAAGCCCGTCACCCTGGGCTTCCGTGGCCGCGTCAAGGCCGGCATCCACCATTTCATGGTAGTGAATGTGGTCATACGACCGACACAGCGCAAAAAGTGGCGTCTGTCCGTTTCTGTCTTTTTGCCGCCAGGGAACCAATTTCCCGATCCGAGATATCAGGAACGGCGCATGGAAAAGGTAATGCGCACAGCTGCGCCCCCAAATATCCTGCTGGGCGAGGTAGGCTCTGAGGCGCTCTTTCGATGCAGAGGTCGTGACGAAAGTCAGAATAATGTTAATCAGTTCGGCATGGCCCAGCTGAACTGCAGCGTTTAGTAGTGTTGTGTCTTCGTTGTTGATGTCGTCCAGGATCACGGAGGACGGGTAGTATTCGTCAAATGTCAGCAAGTACTTGAGAACGTCAGGTCGCTCGTTCTGCACAGCCATCATCAGAAGCGACTCCCCGAAAACGTTGTGTGTCTGTGACAGTCGGTCAACCGAAATGTCGCCCTCTAGCACGCTGCCACTGGTCCCATTACTGGTTGCCCGCGAGTGATAGGATATTTCGGAGCCGCTTGACATGCTTCTAGTGTCCATAGCCACCCGTTTGACCTTAGGTGGGGCTGGTGGAAGGGGGAAATCGACATCGCGATCGGCATCTCCAGCTTGAAATGGGAAGACGTGAGTCAACCCAGATCCAGACGAGAAGCGGTCGGAAATGGAGACTGCTGTCGAGGATCGACGTGATGCAGAACCATTCGTGTAGCTCCATGTGCCGGATGGCCGCCTACTTGGCACAGGCGAGTCGTAAACTTCATCGTCGACAATGGCGTTCGAGTCTGGCTCCATGATCTTCTTCAGCTGATCCAAAGTGCCGTTGCAGACGGCATCCCAAAGGGTCTTGTTTCGCTTACTCGCTCTCCTCAGACCTGAGGAGTCGAGCGCAAGGTAAGCCAGCACGGCTTCGAATGTGCTCAGGGCGTAGCCCATCTCGCCATGATCAACATCATCTACGTAGATGAAATTACGAATGTATATCAGTCGGGCGTGTAAGTGCCTAGCCTGTGCTCTAATGACCACGAATAATAGAAGAGATACTAGGGTATCAGCGTTCACCGTAAGAGTTGGCTTTTCTGTTGTGGAGGCTGCTTGTGCTCGTGATGTGTTCGTCAAGTGAGTCACCGTCTTCATCGTTGACAGCAACAAATCCAACATCTCTGACGGGCTTGTAGCTGAAGCCATCTTCTTGAACTCCTCTACGGCGAGACCCAGCTGTATCGTCAGGTCGTGCTTGCCCCGTGAGCCACCTTCGATCACGATGCCAAGCTGAGACAAGTCGATGAATTCCATCTGACGGATCTTTGCTTCTAGTTCGAGGTCGTATAGCCGTTTGATGGCGCTGAGACGGGGGAAGAGAAGATGATGAACGTTTTCGGTTACGTATCGCTCTATGAGTCGCTCGACGACCGGTCCGGTGAGATCTGTCGTGGCGCCGAGCATCGAAAGTTGCTGTTTGTCGACAGCTTGAAATATATCGATCGCAGCCATCACTGCAGTTTCGAGAGAAGCCCTCATGACATCCTCGTCATCCTCGGCATAAAAGTTTTCCGTCACGGGCAGCCCGTTGGAGAGATTTGGTCGTCTCGACGTGGTCATGCTGTTGGCACGCGCCTTCTTCGTGGCCGTCGCGATTGGCCCCTCGGGCTCGGGATCGGGTATGCGCGTCGCCGACGGGGGCGGAGGAAGCGGTCGCTCAAAGACGGTCGTGAACTCGCGAAACAGCTTCTCCAACCCCGGCTGCATCTGTCGCGCGATGATCGGGAAGTGGTTGAGGAGGTCATGGAAGGTCTTGATGTCCTTCTTGCGCGGGAGCATGGCCCCCTCTCCTTCCATGGCTGCCGGTCGGCTCTGCTCGAGGGCCTGTCTTCTCGCAATCCCTTCCACCAGCACGGCCGGGACAATCTTGACCTCGTCCCATAGCCCAACAAGAGGGTGAGTGATGTAGTAGACCAGCCATTGGCGTGGCTCGAGCAGGTCGGGGTACCATGTCGCATCGTTAAGGAGTTGGGCTTGCGCCAATGATTTGAAGCCTGTACCGCAAATGTCAGTCGATATTTCGTCAGTCCACCTCGGTCAGCAGCATTGGCGCACCCTTATTACTGTAAACGTGGGTGTCTTTAATGACGACTGTGCGCCCGTTGATCGTCTGATACTGCTTGGCCTTGCCCCTCAGCTCCCGCAGGTTCTGCGTGACATCCTTTCCTCCAGCGGCAGTCGCGGTGTTGGATGCTGGTATGCGCAAGACGTGGCTGGCTAGGAACTCCTCCGAGGTGATGACCTCGTCGAAGCTCGAGCCGCTCTCTGTCTCGCGGTGGGTGAGGAGGACATCGGTGGTCGGCACCAGGAGGATGTGATGATGGACCGGCGTGCACTGAGATGGCAGGGAGCTTCGAAAGAAGGCGGAGAGGAATGGATTTAGGGGTTGCATTCATTCGACTGGCGCTGGACGCTCTCGACCAGCTCACCCGGCTGGAAAGCCAGGATTGCAGGAGGGGAGGAGGAAAAAAAGAAGAGAGACGGCGGAGGGTGAACGGCGGGTCGGAGGCTCGGAGGTACGGAAGTACCGGGGTGAGGTCGAGCTGGAGGATCGGATCGGCAGAGGTCAATGTAGAGAAAGGAATAGGTAAGTAAAGCTTGGTCGGAAGTGGCAGTTTTGCGTGGCAGAATGCGCGCTCGAAGGATATGGATATCGAAGTGATCGGGGTTGAGGGTGCTGTATGTCGTCAGGAAGAGGCAGGCTGTTGCTGTGCGCTGGGGTGGCAGTTCGGCTCGTGATGACAGACAGGAATGCAGGTTCAGGGCTCATAGTCGCGATTCCCCTGGACAGTTAGCCAGGTGCAGCCAGCAGCAAGGTGCCGTCCAAGCTGATGTGGACCAGGCACTGACCTCATCCACGTCCCGATTCCCACGGTGAACGCCACGGGCCAGGGGCCACTGTGGACGCTGGGTCGTCTCGGCGCTGAAGAGGTGTTCGCTACGGGGAACGCCGAACCCACACGTGCCCTTCTGATTTGACAGCCGCCTGGGCTCCCGCTTTCAGGGTATGGCGGAATGCGGAGAAAAGGATCTCCGAAGGAAGCCTAAGGCGCGCGAGGTTCCAGGCTCAGGGTTAGGAATTAGTCTAGTCAGGTAGCTGACTAAAACTAGGCTAGTTTAGTCTAGCCTTAACTGAAACTAGCATAGTTTAGTTAGGCTATAGACTAAAACTAGCCTATTATATCTCGTTAACTAACTAGTTAACTAATTAGTGACTAGTATTTTTTAAAAATATTTTAAATATTAATATATAATATTATATAATTATTATAATAACTATATATAATATAAATCTATTTAAGAGTATATTTAAACTTATTTAAGGGTACTTTTATAACTTAGTATTAACTTTTATTTAAAATTATA
>JAVHLU010000366.1:0-64942 GCA_036785755.1 Colletotrichum ledebouriae
TATAGTTATCTAGGACTATAGACTTATATAATATATAAGGTCCTAAGTAGGGGGTTATAAAGATACTTAGGTGCTCTTTATCTAAGTTAACTATATTATCCCTAACCTTATTTAAGAGGGCTATATAGAAAGCGACTACTACTATATTAGTAGGGTATCTTAGGGCTACGTTAGATTTCTTAGATAAACCCTTATTACCCCTTTTATTATTTTAGTAGTTTTTACTCTTATAGGGTATAGTATATAGCTAGCCCTTATAAGCGAGTTCCCTATATAGATTAGCGAAGCGTAAGTTATTATTTAACTAGTTATAGATCTAAGCTACTTATATATCTATTACTAATATATAGGGGCCCTTTTAGTAACGTCTAGTTAAAGCAGCTTCTAAGTAGTTATATTTAATACTTAGCTATTAATAGCTCGACTTATATAGGTACTATTTATTACTAAATATATTACTAGTTATAGGAATACTTAATAGGTTAGCCTCGTCTATATAGCTAGCTAGCGTTATAAAGACCCCTATACTTTATCCTTATAACCTCGAGTAGAGTACGTCTTTATATAAGAGGTCCTTAAATATATTAATATATTAGCTTATATTAGAAACTAGTATCCCTACTCGCTCCTATTTAAGAATATTTATAATTTCTATATTAGCTTAAGTAAATATAAAGCAATAACTTACTACTTAAAGAAAAGTTTTTAAAATAAGGGTACTACTCGCTTTAGGAAGCTTAAGCTAGGTAGCGTTGAGGTAAACGCCCCTAAAGTCTTTAATCTAAGCGTTAGGATTAATACTCTTATTTGCTTTTTCTAGGACTTAGATATACTCTTCTTAAATAGTAATAAGAGTACTAGCCTCGCTTAGAGTATAGTAATATTTAAGATTAATAATAAGGCTATATAAGGTTATATCCCCTTTAGCGAGAAGTTCTATATATATAGGTATAATAATATTATAAGTAATAATCTCTATAACTAGATAGTTAATTTATTTAAACTCCTAGTCCTTATAGGTTTACTTAGATTCTTATATAGCGAGCGAATAAAAGTGCTCTAGGTATTATTCCTATATACCTATAGTATTCTTATTAATTATAACTAGAGCGGTTAGAGGCTAAAGGGGGTATAATTTATTTATTTATATCCTAGTAGTAGACTTAGGAGTAGTCCTAGAAGTAGTATTAAAAGTAGCTTCTTCTAGAGCCTCTTAGTTAAGTAGAGCGATATATTAATTATAAACGCTCTTCTCTTATAGGTACTAGGCGTTAGTATCCTAGTTTTACTTAGTAATATATAAGTTAAGAGTTAGAGTTTCTAATAAAGTCTTACCTAGGCGTAAAGGTCCCTTAGGGTTATCTAGGTTAATATATTTCTAAACTCTAGCAGCTTAAGCTTTAGCCTAGATTATAATATACTAGGTAGTAAAATCCCTATATATAATTAGCTAGTATAATACTATAGTAGCTATAGTAGAAGATATTATAATTAAGGTTATTTAGAAATAAAGGGTTTATAATAGTAGAGAGTAATATATAATAAGGAGGAAAGAAGGAATAGGAGAGAGGAAGTTTTAATAAGTACTTTTAATAGTAAAAGCTTATTTTAAAATAGTAATTAGGGGTCTAGTTAGAGCTAGGCTTATAACTATTAAGAAACGTCCTATAGGGCTATATTTATAGTTACTAAAGAGCTTAATTTATTATAATAAGAGTAGCTATAACGTAGTTGCTTATAACTATAGTTAGAGGAACGACCCTAGAATAAGGTTGCTCCGGAGCTAATGTTAGTTACGTGCCGCGCTAGGAATAGGCGATGCTAAAGGCATCACGATATAGCCCGTTCAG
This sequence comes from Colletotrichum ledebouriae, assembly GCA_036785755.1. Taxonomy (NCBI): domain Eukaryota; kingdom Fungi; phylum Ascomycota; class Sordariomycetes; order Glomerellales; family Glomerellaceae; genus Colletotrichum; species Colletotrichum ledebouriae. Next base: position 1,851 of record JAVHLU010000366.1, read on the forward strand.
CTCTGATATAATTAGCCCTAGTACGGCGCGCGTCCGACTTTATATAGTAATATTTAGAGGGTTTACTTACGAGTAGTAGGAATATATAGGGTTCCTATATTATTTTCCTTAACTAGTAGAGGGTATAGGTTAAAATACCTATATAGTATTTCCCAAATTATGCCTGCGAACTAGGTGAATTTGTTATAGTCTTTTTGCGAAGGGGCTGCGGCGTAATTCCGAGCTCAATTAACGAGGTTAATAGCTTATTTATACCTCTATAAGGTATTATTATACTTCGCTATAAGGTTATTAATAGTAAACTAATTATTTAAGTAGGTATTTCTTATCTTTAGAAAGATCTTAACTATTACTAACCTTAATACTATTTTCTTATTACTTATAGTAAAGAGGGCCCCCTACTACTATAACGCTAAATAGTACTTAAAAAACTACTTTATATACTACTTAGTTTATATTACTAGGGGTCACTACTTTAACTTTACTACTATAGGTAAGGGATTTAAGGCCTTATTATTAACTTAGCTATTAGGTTAGGTATTAAAGGGATTAACGTCGTTATTATTATTAATAGGTTAGGTACCTAGCTAAGTACTTAGCCTAGGATTATTAGTATAATTACTAGCCGTTTTACTATTATCCTTATTAATAAGAAACTTATAAATAACGTTATTATTAAGCAGGCTAGTAATAGCTATCTACTAATTACTAACCCCTATTATAATATTACTATTACTATCTTATACTAAAGATTAGGTAGTAAAAGGAAGTTTTAGATATTAACTATATTTATAAGGGGAAGTAGGGTTACTAGTAAGCTCTAGGCCCTTAATAAGGGATATAAGTACTTATTTCGCTTATATATAGTACTTTAGCGCTAACCTATACTATAGATCTACCCCCTCGAAGTAGCGAAGTCACCCTTAATTATTTACCCTCTAATTATTTTTGGTAAACTATCACGCCCTAAGTTAGCACCGAGCAGGTCTGGCCATGTGGAAAACGTATCCGCTAGCTGCAGGTTATAAGGCGGAGCTGGAAGTAGAAGCTCCACTTTGCATAAGACGGCAAAGCAGAGGTTGTGCGGATGGGCTGAGTGACTGTGCGAGTGTATGTTGAGCTTATGGCTTGAAGCGTCAGATTCTAGCGTCATCGGGCCAAGTCGTAGCCGTGATCCTGATTTCTTAGCTTGCCATGTTCAGTTTTGTAAGAAAAGCGGTGGTGAGTGAATGAGGAAGTCGAACGGCTATTCAACGACAACTTCGCGTCACGTCATCACTGTGGTTAGCTGGCTGGCCGCAAGCTGCCTCTAAGTAATAATAGTGCTGTTGATCGTCGTTGAAGAGCCGAAACATATTGGTATTGAGGCCTTTGTAGGGCTGACATCAGGCTTTCGACTCATGCGCCTGCTAGCAGTTTGTAATCCCAGGGCGAGGCTGGCTCCAAGTTTCCAGCGACGAAATTATCAGATCGTCTCCACTCAGGTTGTCGCCGTTGCAGATATGCCACGCATCCATGGATAGGTTTTGGAATCATAGAATTCCTCAATAGAGGCCGTGGAGTCCAGTAAGCGCCGGTGGCATTCTGTACTACAATGACGGCCTTGTCCACGTGGCCATGAGCGTGGGACCCCGGGACGAAAGCGATCCGCGATGCATTGACAAGCACAAAAAAGGTTGACAGGTTCGCGGCTCAGGGCTGCCGGGGTTCGAGCGATCCCTGATCCGGCCGATGTGGATGGAATTATTCTGTCTTAAAAAGGTGCCAAGCTTTTTGTTTCGATTGTCAAACAAAGGTCGCGCTGGGATGAGATAAACGGTCGCTTGTATTATTTTTAGGCGGCAAAGAGAAAGAAACAAGCGCGCTGAGGGTGCTGTGCAATGGACTTGCATTGGCCCTGCAGGCCCTGCAAGCCCTGCACAGCCCTGAAAAGCCCGGGTTGAAGGCCAGACGGCCAGCGAGAAACCGGGCGCACCCTGGCCAGCTTCTGTTCTAAGAAAGTTTACTCATTCTCCTTGACCAAGCCAGGCCTTCATTTTGTTTCTCCCCTGAAAAAGACCTCACTCTTCCTTCCTGTCTCACCAATCTGAGCAGAGACTGCCCGACCGGTCCTATGATGTACACTGGAAATCCAACTTCTGTAGAGATGAAGGCCAATGGCATCGTGCTAGCGCCGACGGGAAGACAGGCTGGCTAAAGCAAGCTTGTCGGACTACACCACAACCGGAACGAAATTAAGAGCGACGCCGCATGGCACTGCCGCGTGCCTTGTTGGCTTATTCCTTCTCCCCCAATCCTGCCCGCTGCCCACCGCTAACCTGCATTTGTATGGTGAGATGTGGTCGGGACTTTGTTTGCAGTTGCTGAGTCCATCAACCAGCCATCCTGGGGAGGCCGGGCTATGTCGACGATGGATGAGTTGGGTCGACGTATCCAAAATAGAGCCCACACCATCAAGACTAGAATTCCAGTATATAACAAAGAGTCCGATTTACCTCGATGATTTTCTCTCTTGCATCTTTTGTGTATCTATCCAACAACTTCAAAGTTTTGTGTGGGCTGTCTTAGTCCCTTATTTCTCAGAGTCTCTTGGTTTCTCTTGTACATCATACAACACACACAAACAAACGACATAATGCTCTTCTCGGCTGGCCCCGTTGGCACCCGCGATCAGACTCCCGCCCTGAGCTTGACCCAGCAACTCTTCCTTGCTGATACGTAAGCCTCACACAACCACCGCTGCAACCCAGCGAACAGCCCACTAACATATCTCAGCGCTGTCGACCGCTTCAAGATCCTTCCAGATGATAAGCAATTCGTTTTCGACTTCAACCAGCAGCAGGCCAACCCCGGGAAGGGCGGCCAGCTCGTTGCTGCCAACCGCAAGACCTTCCCCGCCCTCGTCAGCACCGGCGCCGGCATGGTAAGAGACATTCCGATAGTCTCGAGAACCAACGTAGTGTACTAACAGCAATTCAGGCAGTTGGGCGCGTAGGCCCGTGTGGTATGAACACTCTCCACGTTCATCCCCGTTCCGTCGAGCTCCAGATCGTTACCAAGGGTAGCCTCATCACCGAAATGGCTCCCGAGAACGGCGTACTCGCCGGCGACGGCAAGACTCGTCGCATCATTCGCACCGAGCTCAAGCCCTACATGATGACTCCCTTCTACCAGGGTTCCGTCCACAGCCAGTTCAACCCGGACTGTGAGGATGCCATCTTCGTCGCCAGCTTCACCTCCGAGGACTTCGGCACCGGCCAGATTGTCGACGAGGCGTTTGCCTTCAGCGATGATCTGATTGCTGCTACCTTCGGTCAGAGCATCGACGGCGAGGATATCGAGATGGTTCGCGCTACCATTCCCACCAGCATCGCTTTTGGTGTCGATGAGTGCTTGAAGAAGTGCAACATCAAAAAGCGCGAGGTCTAAATCGGAGGGAGATGTATCTAATTTGCTACAAATGGGCTCGGGATCTTCAAGGCATAGCGCGGAAGCATGGGTGGCATTCCATGTGAGGGCATAAGGTGAAGAGCGGGTACTTTGGCTGGATCGGTCACATGCATGGGATAGGCGTTTTCGTTCAAGTTCATATCAATTCCACGTGTCACTTGCGATGATCCAAAATAGGTAGTCTGTCGGGAAAGAAACCAAAACCCTACAGTTAGTCACGGAAGAGGCCTCTTATGCCCTGATTGAGAATGTCCTAGGAACGATGCCCATACGTGACCGACTGCCCTGTGAATGAACGGCATTCGGAACCTCTCTACACGGTGCGAATTGTGTCGAATAGGTAATTCAGAGAGCCTCCGTGCCCCGTCTGATGAGGCTTTGCTACATCACAGCCATGCGCTTGATGAAGGATGAAGCCGCCAATATCTATAACGGGCGTTTCCACCGTGCTGAGTTCGTCTATGCGCTCGATGACGTCGAGGAACAAAAGCCAACGACATCTAGTCTACTAGCTTTGGTGTGAATGTGTTCCATTACCTTGCAGAAATACTGAAGATATGCTCGACGCCTCCGCCATGACCACGACGAACGGTAGCCAGCGAGTTCCTACTTGACTCAGGCGCATCAGCCTGGATATTTTTACCGTCAAAAGCAGCAGATCACATGGCTTAGCTACCTAGTAGCCCAATTTCGCTCGTGCAGGCGAAGGGTTCATATTTCCCCTCTCAATGCTGCCCAGAAGCGGTCGAGGTTCCTTGTGTATCATCCGTCTTACCTCATCGCCAGAAACTCAGAAATGATCCCAACGGCAGCCCGAGGTTTGTAGCTTTGCTTCTTCCGGATTCTAGTTGAGAATGAAGGGGGGGACTACACCATCAAGTCAATCGTATTCTTTCTCCCGTAGTATTTTGGCCCCCCCACAATACATTCTGCAGTCCAACTACGACCCCCACGAAAGTAGCCTTTGGAAGTGACTCATAGAGGACTTAATAGAGTTCTTAGGCATGGTTTCCTCTGTCATATCGGTTATCGTGAATACAGAATGCAGGCGTTTCATAATAGCCCACAGCTTTTTGGAGTCCTAACCACGGGGTTCCTTGGCAAATAGGTGATTTCGCGGGGGAATCCCCCGCCTCTCCCACCTCCCCAAGACGATAGAGGCTAGTGTTTAGCAATTCGGTAATGTTTCTCTTGAGAAGGTTACCCTGAGAAATATCTGTGGACCTGTTGATGAAATATTGACGTGCACACTATGATGCTTTTATTAGCTCAGCCACGTATTACAGCAGTTCTCGTTCGGGGAGACAAAAACCATCAGCTGCAAACGTGTGCTTGTCTTGTTTGTAAGCAACATCTCATGCAACAATCGTTATAAACAACGCACTGTAGTCCGGCGTGGGCGATTTCTGTGAGTTCGCATACAAATCAGGTCGGTTAGCGGAGGCAGTGTCATGCCATAGGTGGAAGTGGTGCGAATTTGATGTTCTTTACTATAGACGTGGCGGAGCAGACTGTGAACCGATGTGAGCGGATAATATTCCAGTATCGTGCTTTCCAGGCATCAGTGATTCAAACATTTACGTCACGTCGAAGTTGTTAGGTGGCATGTAGTCTTTCTGCGATGAGAACGCCATCATTTAAGACCAACAATGCCCCAAGAGTTTGCTCTTTTGGGTAAGTATTAGCCGTTTTGGCAAAGAATTACACCTGAAGAGCCTTGGCATTGCCGAGCACTTCTTCAGCTCCCTCACGCCCTAGATCGCAGGTACAGCTAACGTAAGAATGGTTTCAGGTAAACATCAATCGCACCAGCTTCACGAAATGCAGTCTGTCGATCACCCGGGGACGCTAGGTCTGGGGTTTTAACGTGGAAGGCAGTATGATTAGTTTAGTGATTGGGACGTCTGCCAAAGGCACCCCGCCATTGCTGAGGTAGCTTCTCCTAACGGAGCAGTCTAAGCCATCCAGGCAAGACATCAAATCAAGTCCGGCAACAAGGAGAGCCAAGAGTTCTCCGTAAAGGAAGACGAGGAAAAGGCTGGGCATTGTTTGGCCCCATCGCTGAGGGGCAAGTTTTCCTATTATGTCGAGAATCCCTCAAAATAGCAAGTGACCAGCGCGTAATACACTGCGCTTGTCCGCGTTATTCCTTTGCAGTCATATCCGGACAATGCCAGCGTAAGTTTGATCCTCTCCATCAGCGCCACCGCCCGGCTGTCAGTTTCCAATAACCTTACATGATTCAAGTTATCAAAGAGCGTTAACACGTCTTAATCGTGGGAGCATCGAAATTGGCTGGCATGGAGGCTTGACCAAGTCGACTCGGGGTTGTAATCTCCTCATTCTGGCGATGATGGCATCTGCCACCCTAGATCTCTCGCACGGGCGACAAGATAATAGATCGCAGCATCCGATGCTCGCCGTCAGTTGCTCTGACGTTGGCTCGTTCATCCTGCCCGACTCGGAAAATTGGGACTGGGGACTCGTCGGAGAGAGCCAGGACAGCAAGCTCGGTCCTTGTCCTGGGGGAAGGGCACGTGGGCTGGAGACAGCTGAGCTGGGACTGTATAATCACTGAGCCTTTGCCAGGATTGACGCCCTGTTGCAGAACAGCGGACGGTGTTGCTCGCTGAGATTAGCATAATAGGAAGCACAATCCGTCGTATTTCGGGAAAAGCTGGACGGTCAGGAATTCTAGAAGGACGTTTTGGTCTGTCGTGCGAGAAAGTGGTGCACAACGCTTGGATTGGCATCGATGCTGGCTGTTGAGGAGGCTTCAAAGGGGGGAACGGCCCACGGAAGAGGCGCTCAATGAGGTATAAGTAGGCCTGTGACGGTGGAGCTTGTTCCAGATATCGTGAGTTGCTCTGGCAGAACAAGAAGGCAAGGCCGCCGAATCGTGGCGTCGGTCCTGAAGAAGGCGTGTTGCCCGCATTCCGCAGTCCACGTTCCAGCGCACAGAAGAAATTTGGGACCGCGCCATTCGGTACAGTCGAGGGAAAGTAATTCATGCGACTCCGTGACCCACGACACTGCGACCATTGAAGACAATGCTGTGCTAATGTTCTGGTCCTCTGGAGGTTGCAGTGCTAGCTGGGCAACTGTGTCAGGAGAGAATCCAGGGGGAAGAAAAAACCAGAACAATCAGCCTATCGGCCGAGTGATTCGAGTGCAACTGCAACTGTGCTGATATTCGCATGTGGAAGTAAGCTTGATGGATAAGATTGGATGACAGGCGCGGTTGTGACATTACGACTGGCGATTTTTCACCTTTTTTTTTTGGTTGGCGATTTCGGTTGACAGGTCACAGTACGCTTTTTTTCCTCGAAAAGGACAGCGGCGAAAGCCTGCGGCCTTGGCAAGTCCTGCCCGTTGTCACTCGATTTTTGTGCGGTTCAACGGCAACTGCGATGGTGGCACACAATCAGCCGAGACGCACCAATCAAGAGCGGTTCCTACGTCAAATTATGCATGACTCCATGTCTTGGGCGGCTCAACGTGCGCGGAATTTGCAGACTTATGCAGGAACAGGCGAACTCTCAGCCTAGGTCTCCTTTGGGCCCGGCCCGTGCTCTCATTTCTTTTCGTCTTAATCGCGCGGCGCGTCTCATTGGCTGCCTTCCAAAAGATAGGTCAAGCTTTGCCGAGATGACGACCGAGTCTGATTGGCGATTCCGACCCACAGCCTGCAGCCCTTGTCTTTTTTCATTTCCCCCCGGTTTGACCACCCTTGCCATAGTCAAGGCCCAGTTCGTCCATCGAGGCCAAGCCGCCTGTCCTTCCCCCGGTCCAGCCAGCATCACGATTCACCACCGCTCAATGTCGCCATAACCAGCCAGAATCCTTGAGTCCGCCCCTCGAGGGCCCTGGTCATTCGCTCAAACCAGTGGCTCACTCGACGAGTCGAGAGTCCTTCTTCCGACCAACAGGAGGCAGATCTCCCAAGGTTCCTGCCTGCAGTGCCGGCTCCAAACCCACCGTGCTCGACTCCCGCCCGGATGATTATTGTTCGAGCCTCGCTCATTTTATCGTCGGCCCATCCTGATTCCTGCCACCTCCACCCTTACGCTTCTCTCTCCTGCCCTTCTTTCTATCCTTGCACCGTAGTCCCCTTACGCCTTGCCCTGCTCAGTCTCCATTAAGGGACGTTCCGCTCTTTTCACCGACATTCGCTTTCACAATTCGCTTTCCGCCGATTCACGTTCGTTACCACGACCGAAATAACGCGTGCGCAAATCCGTCTCTGTTCAAATCGCCAACTCCATGTCATAGCACCTGACCAGACGCCTCGTTCTATCACCGCTTCTCACGACTTTGCGCGACGCGCCGCTGACCAAGACCCTTGCCTTCGAATTGTTGGAGGATCTCAACGGCAACTCGCGAGGAGACCCCGCTTCCCAGATGAAGCTCAACACTGTTCAGGCCGCCTTAGGCTCGGCCTTCTTGTTGTTGTCCACTCAGCCGGTCACCGCCCACGACTCTACCCATCGCCATCTTCACAAGGCTAGGCCTGCGCGTGGTCCGGTCGAGGAGGTCGAGCAACTGGCCGAGAGAGAGATTATCAAGAGGACTTCTGACGGTAAAGCCATCTGCAGCCTTCCCAGTGACGGTGACTTGGTCAATATTCCCGGCGAGAAGAACAATGGCTTCGCTATGAGCCCCGATCAAGTCTGCTCTGAGGGATCCTACTGCCCAATTGCTTGCAAACCTGGCAAGGTTATGGCACAATGGGACCCGAAGTCGTCATACACTTACCCTTCTTCCATGGTGAGACTGTCTCGGATATTTTGTTTCGTTTCAATAACTGACCAAATCAGAATGGTGGTCTCTACTGTGGCTCCAATGGCAAGGCCACCAAGCCAATCAAGGACGCACCCTACTGTGTGGACGGCGCTGGCACTGTCGAAGTCTATAACAAGTGCGGAAAGACGCTGTCGTTCTGTCAGACCGTTCTTCCTGGCAACGAGGCTATGCTCATTCCAAGTGTCATTGACAAGTCTATTGTCCTTGCCGTCCCCGGTCCCAGCTACTGGTGTAGCACAGCTGCTCAGTGAGTGATCCGATATCGCATAAGAGCCTTCAAGACTAACCTTCACAGCTACTACATCAACCCTCCTGGAGTCACCGATGAGGGCTGCATTTGGGGCGATGAATCCAAAGCAGTAGGTAATTGGGCTGCCTACATTGCTGGTGCCAACCAGGACAGCAAAGGCCGTACCTTCGTCACCCTCGGCTACAACCCCATCTGGCTTGGTTCTGCGTTGAAGAACACGAGGCCTACGTACGGCGTCAAAATTGACTGTGCGGAGGGTGGCTGTAACGGCGTGCCCTGCTCCATTGATCCCTCTTCCAGCGCCATCGGCTCAGTCACCAGCAACCAAATGGGCACCGGTGCTGGCAATGCTAATTTCTGCACTGCTACTGTTCCCAAGGGGAAAAAGGCTCGCATCATTGTCTTCCCCCTTGACGGCTCTGGCGGTGATGACTCCGACGACAAAAAGGACGACAAGAAGGAAGATGAGAAGAAGGATGACAAGGTGGAAATCAAGGTGGCCAAGTTGACACCGTCCCCGACACCGACACCGACGCCCACGCCCACTCCCACTCCCACGCCGACGCCATCGCCGTCATCGTCTGCCGCTCAAACATCGACCAGCTCGGAGGAAAGGTCTGCCTCTGCCTCTGCCTCTGCCTCGGCCTCGGCCTCATCCGCGACCCCGACGCCCACCGTTATCCCCGGCATGTTCCATGAAAACGACACGAGCACAACGACATCCGAAGATTCCAAGATGACTACCCTCGAGCCCTCTGCTCCCTCTACGACCGAAGAGGCTTCCCCGGCTACAACTTCCAAGGAAAATGAGGGCGTCAGACAAGGCGGTGGGGCCATTGCCGGCCTCGTCGTTGCGTTTGTTGCCGCTACCTTCCTGTACTGATTGCCGTTAGGCATCAGCAACACTTCTTCACTTCATCTCAGCCAGCAGCAGTAGTCTGTTCTTCGCTTCAAAGTCTATGCTTGTTGACTTGACGCAGCACCGCTTTCTTGCTGCTACTTGATGGCTTCTACTTCTTGGAACAAGCCCGGACGTATTCCGAAAGGGCAGGTACGCTTGCCACTGCCATTCTCACTACTGGCTCGTCTTCGTTTCGTCCCGTCGCTCACGAAGATGCGACAATGTTCACAAATACGCCAACACACATGGCGATTTCAATTTCGTTATGCAAATATCGGAACCCCGCAATCACGTTGCATCAGTTTAGTGTTTATTGTTTTAGCAACCTCGCGCCGAAGGCGCGAGCTGGTAAAAGGCATTCTTCCGGGTCCCCTGACCCGGCCTTCCCTCAAAGGCAGGCATTCACAACACTTTTGGATCGACTTGCTTCTCATATACCCACTTACGTACGCTTTATATTCTTCGAATTATTTTTTTGGGACAATATGTGGAGGAAATATATAAGGAAACATCGGTCATGACATGGAGGGGTGGGGGATGAGTGGCCATGGACCGGAAAATCTAAGTCTTGAAAAGGGGAACCTTCACAGATAGCCGGCTTGGGGCCAGGAGGACATGAGATGAGATGCGAGGATGAGTTACGATAGGTTGTGTTGAATCGAGACCGCCTGAGTCCGCTTGCCTGTCTGTTCCAGCTCAGTAGGGTGATTTTGGTACTGCGCCCTGCCATACATACGATGGACGGAACAATATGGACGATTCGAAGTCAGATACTCGCCCTTCCGAATGCAGGATTCCTTATAGTTGCGAATGCGGGCCTACACTCCGTGCAAAAATGTTTATTTGCTCTCTGCTTATGCAAGCATCCCGTTTGTGTCACTTATCCACTTGGGTATCATGTCTTTTACGACTTGTACAACACATACGTTTCCTCGCCTCCGCAAACCACTTCTTATCCCTTCACCCATCCAGGCACATCATCCAAATCAACATCCTCCTCATTGCCCCTCTCCCGAATGGCAACCCAAGGCGCCGGCCACCCCGCCAACAAGGGACTCTTCTTCGTCGCACCCATCACGGCAAATCGTCCCTGCGAATGCGCAATGTATCCATGCATGTAGCCCAACTGGATCAGCACTGCGACGTTCATCTCCACGTCGTCCATCTCCACGGGGCTGTTTCCCCATACCAACCCCTCGTTCGGGCGAAGCTTCTTCGGGCGTCCTGGCGGCGGGACGAGAGTGGAAGCCGCGTCGTGGGAAACCGCTTTCATAAAGGCTGGTGTGGCGTTGGAGGGGCGCTGGTGTTTCGTAGGGATGTATCCCTCCATTCTGCGCTGAAGGTACGTTGCGGTGGTGTGCAGGTCCGTGAGGTCCAGTGTTGCTGCGCGGCGGGAGGGCGCTGCCGCCACCGCCGAGGGATTCGTTGTGTCATCTGGGCCGGGGGAATAAGTGAGTAGAAACGTTTTGCGCGCGAGTGAGCGCCAGAGAAGAGGGCGGAGGCGGTGTGTTAGTACTAGCAGTAGGCCCTTATCGAAGAGCCATTTCTCGTGGGTCGCGAGGGTGTTTTGGACAAGCATAAAGTCTCCTTTTCGAATTGCTTGGGAGAGCGGGTGGAAGACTGGGGCTAGAGTCGTGGTCTCAGGTCGTGAGAGGAGGAGTTGAGAAGGAAGGCGGCCGAGTAGGAGGTTGCAGGGAATGAGGTAGCTTAGGACTAGGCTGCGGTGAGATTGCAGGGACGGCGGGATCTGGAGGTAGGCTTCCTCGAGGCACAGGGCGGCGCGGACGAAGTGGCAATTCGCGAAATTGAAGCGACCTAGGTAGTAGAGGAAGGTGACGCGTTGGGCAGCTGGGTAGAGGGATAGAGGTGGTGAGTTTGTGGAGATGTTTGTAAAGATTTGCTTTGCGAGATGTGTTCTCCGGCACTTTGTTTTTGGACATGATTAGCTTCTTTCTCATTACGTCATGTCGCCAAAGGGAGAATACCTACTGCGAAAAGTAGTTTCAACACAAGGTTGGCAAACATGTACACGCCGACCTTCTTGCCCTCGGGTTTGCTGTAGCGGGCGCTGGAACGGTCTGTCAGACAGGTTGTGAAGATCTTTTGGATGATTTCGGCCGACGTCTCGGCAATGGATTTCCGGTCGTCGGCGTCAACGTTGCGAATCTTACGCGTTAGGTCCGGGCGCTTGCTGAGCATCATCGTCAAGCGTGATAACGATTCGCAGAGGGACATTGCTGTTTTAAGGAGCATGCCGCCGTACGTTGGGTGGGCGAAGGCGGTGCTGCAAGAGCTGTGCTGGGTGTCAGTTTCTTACCGCGTTTTCTTCTCCTCAATAGAGTTCACTCTGCTCCTGTAGAGTAAGATTCTCGTGAGGCAGTGAGAGACGGTGGCTTACTTGACGAGCCCGCTTAGCAGGGTATGCGCTCCCAGCAAATCGTCATAGTCGACGTCGCGCCAGAAGAGCATATAGTCCTTCATAAAGGTCACGAAGCCCGGCCAGGGCGAACCCTGCCCCTCGGGCACATCATCTTCCTCTGGGAGGCATCTTTCGATCGTATTCTCGAGGCCGGTTCCTGACAGGAATTGATTGCGGAGTTCGGCTGCGAGCTGGTGGTATTGCTGGCTGGCGTTGGGTTCGACGAGGAGCCAAGTGCGAAGCTCGTCGCTATTTTGAGAGCGCACGAAGGAGCGGATTTGGGTAAGAAATTGAACGAGAAGGGACATTGCGTTGCTACGCGGGTGAATTTGCGCGCGCGCAGAATGGAGATGGGGAATGTCGATGAGGGTTGTGAGTGAGAGGATGAATGCTAAGAGATGGGCGAGGTTGACGTACAGTACCTACCTTATGAGGTGGATCCTTCGGTGTGCGGGAGCAGGGGTAAGGCACCTTACCTCAGGAACCTGAAGGTGCGGCGCCCGGTGAGTGGAGGTCCCACCTGGACCGGGACGTGACCCGGAAATTCGTGCCGCAGCCTGACTGACGTTCTCAGTCGCGACCATCATCTCGCACCAACGAAGTCATTCGCTATCAAAGTTCCATGCAATCATTCCCATGGTTTATACTTTTTTTTAATGTGAATGGTTCATGTACAACGTGCGCCGCCCAATTATCCTACGCCTAAATCTCTTCCTGCTCCGCGTCTGAGCGGCAAGCAATTCAAACTCAGAGTTGCATTTCAAGCTATATGTGCAGCCTCCATTTTGATCCCTGATTACACATAGCCGGAACGTCTCATCTGGCAATGATCACACGGAATCGACGCGTTGCACGACCAGAGCGGTAGCGGCACCACCTCCGTTGCAGATCGCTGCAACACCATACTCGCCGGCCTTCAGCTGGTGCAACAGCGTGACAAGAATTCTTGATCCGGAGCTTCCGAGGGCGTGGCCGAGGGAGATAGCGCCTCCGAGGGGGTTGACACGAGCGCCTCCAAGTCCAAGGATCTACTTGATAGTTAGGGAGGAGTGCTTTGTTTCTGCAACTTGGGAGCACTCACCTTCTCATTGGCCTTGATTACAGCGGCAAACGCCTCGTTGAACTCCCAAACGGCCACCTGGTCCTTAGTGATGCCTGCCCGCTCAAGCGCAATTGGGACTGCCTTGGCTGGCGCGATTGGAAAGTCAATGGGGTCAACCGCAGCATCTGCCGAGCCGCAAATCCTGGCCAGAACACGGGAACCAGATCCGTATTGTTGCGCGATCTCCTTGCTTCCCAAGACCAGTGCGCTAGCACCATCATTCAGCGTGGAGGAGTTGGCGGCGGTAACGGTACCCGTACCGTCGCGTACAAAGGCGGGCTTCAGAGTGGGGACCTTGTCGAGCTTGACATCGAGGTATCCCTCATCGAACTTGACAACGGTGTCGCCCTTCTTCCCTGGGACGGTAACGGGAACAATTTCTTCGGCAAATGCATTCGCCTTCCACGCGGCCTGGGCGCGCTCGTAGGATTGGATTGCGTACTGGTCCTGCATCTCGCGGGTAATCTCGTACATTTTGGCCGTGTTCTCGGCGCAGTTGCCCATGTGGAACTGGTCATAGACGTCGGTGAGGCCATCTTTGATCAAGCCATCCTCCATTTTGACGTGCCCAAAGGGAGGGAGACTCGAGGCTCTTGGGACGTAGTACGGCACTTTCGTCATATTCTCCATGCCCCCTGCAATCTGTGCTTCGGCCAGACCTAGCTGGATGTTTTGCGCGGCAAACACGACTGCCTTCAAACCTGATGCGCAAACCTTGTTGATGGTGATTGCCTCGACATTCGACGGGAGACCAGCATAGATCAAAGCCTGGCGAGCCGGCGCCTGCCCAACCGATCCTTGCAGTACATTGCCCATGTATACGTCGGAAATCTTGGATACGGGAACCTTGGACCTTTCGAGCGCGGACTTGATGGCCACGGCGCCCAGCTTCGGCGCTGAGAGACTTGTAAAGGATCCGTTGAACTTGCAAACGTGTCAGTCTATTGGCAAGAAGTTATAAGCTTAAATGCGAGATCCAACCTTTGCCGTGGGCGTCCGAGAACCACTGAGGATGTACGCATCGCGAACCTCTTGCCTCATGGAAGTCGTCGTGGAGAACTGACGTGCGGTGGCTTGGTTGGCGAGTCGGCGGGAAAGCCTCGAGAATTGTCTCAAATACATGGTGACACAATGAAAAGTAATCTACCTTAGAGAGGGTATTGACAAACAACGGCGGCTTGAGATGATCTAACGGTACAGATATAGATGGGATGGCTGCAGCTAGTTATTTTACAGAGGGATGGCAGCGGCAGCGAACATGTGGAAGGACGCGGGCGGCAATAGCTTACCCGACATGAGTCCCCAGTACCTGCGGGCTTCCTCGGCTTAAGGAGGGGCAGCGTGCGGGCGGGGCCGAGCTTTCTCAGTGACCTCACCTTCCGCAACCCCAGGTTGATGTCGCAGGTCGGAAAGGGCCCTAGAAAGCCGAATCCCCCACCCGGGCCGTGAGATTATGTTGCATTTGCAGACCACCTCTGTAATTTTCTGTAGAGCTACCTGCTCTCAGTCGCCTGCAAGCCAACTTGCGAGGTGGCAAAAGGCACCAGTAGCCAACTTACATTCACCCGAGGCCCGGAACGGCGGAACATCGGGGCTTACCTTACATATGCGATTCCGAAGGGTCCACGGGTTGACGGTCATATATAGATACAATTTCCAACTGTCAAGATCCCGACGCAGCGGACTCGTATGCATGTAGACCATTTCCGCATATGCATGGCCTTTATCTTATATCCGATTACTCAGTGATGATTATTTCGTAATGACAAGCTTTTATCAGCAGTGTCACCAAGCGTCAAAGGTAATGCTGCTATTGACAGCATTGTCAGAAGTATAAGAAAGAAAGGAGAGAAAACGAGCGACACCAGACTCGTATAGAAGGTATAACCGCGAGCGTGGTTCCAGTCGTGTGGGCACTGCTTCGGGGTCCACTCTAGCGTTGGCTTGGTCTCGTCTGATTCGACACGAATTCCAACGTCCTTGATTGGCTCGCGCAGGAAAGTCCCATAAAATTGGCCTAAGCAGCAGGCGGTGGTGACTACTTCCCGCGCCATCCTCTCACCCATTGTTCTACGCCTCTCCTTCATCACCGTAACTTCATCCTCGGAAATCTTTGGATTCGCAGCATTTCGACAACTTTCCTAGGCATCTGGCATTAAGTCACTGCGCTTCGGCTTTTTTCCACCCGGATTTTGCTCACCGTTTCTGCAACAGCCATCGTGACATTCGAACCCTCAGTCTCGTTAATCAGTCGCCGACCGCCACCATGTCTACCGCTGCCCGACGTCGATTGATGCGTGACTTCAAGGTGGGTGATATGCGTTTCTGCGATTCTTGGAAGGATATCGTCACTGACCATGTCGACAGCGCATGCAAACCGACCCTCCTGCCGGCGTCTCCGCTTCTCCCGTGCCTGACAACGTCATGACTTGGTACGCCTGATCGTCGACCGCGTGCGCCCCTCATCACAGAGTGACTGACAGAAGTCGCCAGGAACGCTGTAATTATCGGACCGGCAGACACACCTTTCGAAGATGGAACATTCAGACTCGTCATGCAATTCGAGGAGCAGTATCCGAACAAGCCGCCTGCGGTCAAGTTCATAAGCCAGATGTTCCACCCCAACGTCTACGCCACAGGAGAACTCTGCCTAGATATTCTGCAAAACAGATGGAGTCCCACATATGACGTCGCTGCCGTTCTGACAAGTATTCAGAGGTGAGGCGGTCTTTGTTGCGTTAGAAGCGTGCGTAAGCTAACATGAAGCAAGCTTGCTGAACGATCCCAATACTGGCTCCCCAGCCAATGTAGAAGCTTCGAACTTGTATAAGGACAACCGCAAGGAGTATACCAAGCGTGTTAGGGAGACGGTTGAGAAGAGCTGGGAGGACTAGATTGCAACGATACCACACCAAAACAACACACATACGACTTATGATCAACATTCACAGCCTCGTAGCAGGGTATGGCCAACAACGAAATCCAGGCGGCAAGGCTGTTTCTTGGCGCCGCATGCCAGACGGAACAGCATCTGGCACGGTACCTACTGCATATGGCACGAAGATTTTCGGGGCTGACCAGACATGATTATTGGTTTGGCTTGCATTAAGCAGCTGGGGCATCCGTTGAGGTAGAAGTGGGTGGTTTGGCGTTTCGGCTCGTGCTGTCCTCTCTGAATTACTTTGGGGGGGCGACCCATGTTGCGGCTGGCGTTTCACGGTCGTGCTTCTTGTCGGTGACGTTTGTCGTCATCTGGCCTTTCGAGGGAGTTCGCGGGAGGCGCATTTGGCTAGCGAAATACCAAATTTGTTGTCCATGATGCGGCCCGACGATTTGTTTGTTATGTTCATTGCTCGCTGTGAATAACGACTGCTCGAGCGGATCAACCCAACCAAAACACAACAGTCAACTGGGAGCCAACCGCGTAAAGATGCCAACTTTCATCTCAAGCCCTGTCGCGTGCCTAGCCGGCGTCCCTAGTGCGCAATGCGCCAGGCCATCTTAGTCACTGTAAAATAATCACAGAGACCTCTTACACTACAACGAAGGGGCCTGTCCGGTCTCTTGAACGAGAGAGGGGTAAAAATAGTAACGGGAATACAAATATGGAGAGAAGAAGAAAAACGCGGGAAAATGATGCTGATACTACATTATTGTGCCTAGGCAGGTTGGTAAAGTCCCGGTCCTCATAGCAATCAGAATGGGGTGTTGCACCTGTCGAGGGGACCGATCATCTAATCTGGTGGTCGGTGGGACGGCGCTGTATGCGCTGTGCTTCGGCGGACGGACAGGGGACCTCGCCCTCTACTTAGGTGCCTACCTAGGTAACCTAAGGTACCTACCCACCTACCTCAGTACATATGGACCCCTTGGCTGTGCCGGTGGTGAGGTGGGGCATGAAACCACTGGGCGACATCGACGCTTCTTTCTTTGACTGACTGGGAAGGAAGCGACTGGGTCGGGCCTGTGACTGTGTACCTTCCTACTGTAGCCACGCCTTGCTGTGACTTTTGTTGTCTCGCCGCAATCAAATATTCCTTCCACGCGAATTCTAGCGCGTCCCGTCATTTGCATCCCAACCCCAAAACTCCCAAACATCCTCAATCTCTCCTCCCACTCTCCTTTCGCTACTCGACCGACTATTCGGGTGGCTGCAAATCGCTGCTGGTTTGTGCTGCCGATACCATTTTCTCCTTGCTGATCACTTTGCAAACACATGCGATATGTCATTCTAGCAGTATTTCCCATTCTTCTGCACACCGTCATTTCATCCCCGCATCGTTTGTGTGGCCTTTCAACACACGCCTCCGTTGCCGTGCTGCGACCGCCTCGTGCCTCGCAACCACACCAGCAACCCGAATAACCCCTCCCCCTACTTAGCAACACTACACCAACCGGGACCCATGACCTTGGCTGCGACGCCTTTTGGTTTTCAATACCGTCACCATGTCTAGCGCAAACAGCATTAAAGTGGTGGCCCGATTCCGTCCTCAGAACAAGGTCGAACTGGAGTCGGGCGGCCAGCCCATCGTCACTTTCAATGGTGAGGATACTTGCTCTGTCGACGTAAGTCAGCTCCCCACGTTCGAGTCTTGCTGGCGCGCATCTATACGGGCACCCGGACTAAAAGCATGCCTCGCAGTCCAAGGAGGCGCAGGGCAGCTTCACCTTCGACCGAGTCTTCGACATGAACTGCAAGCAGGCCGACATTTTCGACTTCTCCGTCCGCTCTACCGTCGATGATATTCTTAACGGTTACAATGGAACAGTTTTCGCCTATGGCCAAACCGGTGCCGGAAAGTCTTACACGATGATGGGCTCCAGTATCGAAGACGAGAATGGCCGCGGTGTCATTCCCCGCATCGTCGAACAAATCTTCACCAGCATCATGTCCAGCCCTAGCACTATCGAGTACACGGTCCGAGTCAGCTATATGGAAATCTACATGGAGAGAATCCGCGATTTGCTGGCACCTCAGAACGACAACCTTCCCGTTCACGAAGAGAAGAACCGAGGTGTCTACGTCAAGGGTCTTTTGGAAGTGTACGTCTCAAGCATTCAGGAGGTCTTTGAGGTCATGAGAAGAGGTGGAAACGCCCGTGCCGTCGCCGCCACCAACATGAACCAGGAGTCTTCCCGTTCGCACTCAATCTTTGTCATTACCATCACGCAGAAGAACGTCGAAACCGGCTCGGCGAAGAGCGGTCAGCTTTTTTTGGTCGATTTGGCCGGTAGCGAAAAGGTTGGAAAGACAGGTGCCAGCGGCCAAACATTGGAAGAGGCCAAGAAGATCAACAAGAGTTTGAGTGCTCTCGGAATGGTCATCAACGCCTTGACTGACGGAAGATCGTCCCATGTCCCTTACCGCGATTCGAAGTTGACCCGCATTCTACAAGAATCCTTGGGAGGAAACAGTCGGACAACCCTAATCATCAACTGCTCTCCCAGTAGTTACAACGATGCCGAAACCTTGAGCACTCTGCGCTTCGGTACTCGTGCGAAGGCGATCAAAAACAAGGCCAAGGTCAACGCCGAGCTCAGTCCTGCCGAACTCAAGTCTTTGCTTGGGAAAGCCAGAGGCCAGATCTCTACCTTCGAGACCTACATTACCAATTTGGAGGGAGAGGTTCAGCTTTGGCGTGCCGGTGAAGCCGTGCCCAAGGACAAGTGGGTCCCGCCCATCTCTGCAGATGGCGTCGCTGGTGCCAAGGCGGAAGCTAAGGCGCGTCCTTCAACACCATCCCGCCTTCTCCCCGACAGCAGATCCGAAACACCGGCTATTTCAGAGCGCTCCGGGACACCAGGCCCACCTCTTGACAAAGATGAGCGAGATGAGTTCTTACGCCGCGAGAACGAGCTCCAGGACCAGCTTGCCGAGAAGGAGACCCAGTTCACCACGGCGGACAAGGCGCTGCGCGAAACCAAGGAGGAACTGACATATCTCAAGGAGCACGACGCCAAAACGGGCAAGGAGAATGAGAAACTACATGTTGAGGTCAACGAGGTTAAGATGCAGCTCGAGCGCTTGCACTTTGAGGGTAAGGAGGCCCAGATCACCATGGACGCTCTGAAGGAGCAGAACGCCGAGTTGACGGCGGAACTCGACGACGTCAAGCAGCAGCTCCTGGACGTCAAGATGAGTGCCAAGGAGACGAGCGCTGTCCTGGATGAGAAGGAGAAGAAGAAGGCCGAAAAGATGGCCAAGATGATGGCGGGTTTTGACCTTGGCGCAGACGTGTTCAGCGACAATGAGAAGGCTATTGCGGAGGCTATTGCTCAACTGGACGCTCTGCATGAAGTCAGCTCCACCGGCGAAATCGTCAACCCTGACGAACTCAAAGCCCTGAAGTCACGATTCGTCGAGATCCGAGGAATCGTCCGGCAAGCTGAGCTTTCTGTGTACAGCGCTTCCTCCAGCGAGGCAGATGCCCGCCGCCGTGCCGAGCTGGAGGACCGCCTCCAGGCTCTACAGCAGGAGTATGAGGAGCTTCTCACTCGCAACCTAGGAGAGACGGACGTCGAGGAGATCAAATCTCGCCTGGAGAGTGCTTATGCTGACAAGCAGACCACCTCCATGCAGCTCGTCGACGAGCTGAAGGCTGAAATCGCCCAGAAAGCCGCCGAGAACTCCAAGATGAAGGCTCTCATTGAGGATCTGCAACAGAGAGTCAAGGCTGGCACTGCTGCCCCCATGACCAACGGCAAGTCCATTCAGCAACAAATTGCTGAGTTCGACATTATGAAGAAGAGCCTTATGCGCGACCTGCAGAACCGCTGCGAGCGCGTGGTTGAGCTTGAGATCTCGCTCGACGAGACGAGAGAGCAGTACAACAATGTGCTCCGGTCATCCAACAACCGGGCTCAGCAGAAAAAGATGGCATTCCTTGAGAGGAACCTCGAGCAGCTTACCCAGGTCCAGCGCCAGCTGGTCGAACAAAACTCGGCGCTCAAGAAGGAGGTAGCGATCGCGGAGCGCAAGCTCATCGCCCGAAACGAGCGCATCCAGAGCCTCGAAAGCCTGCTACAAGATAGCCAGGAGAAGATGGCTTCGGCCAACCACAAGTATGAAACCCAACCGTCCTCTGTTTTCTTCAGCTATTCAACCCCAACCAAATTACCAAACCCAGCGTCCCGCACATTTTCTTTTCGTCCCTATTTAATATCGTCTCTCTCTCTAACGACTGGTGCTTTGTAGATTTGAGGTACAGCTAGCCGCCGTCAAAGAAAGGTTGGAGGCTGCCAAGGCTGGTAGCACTCGAGGCCTGAATTCAACCTCTCTCGGAGGATTTAGCTTCTCCGGAGCCGGCAGCCGCATTGCCAAGCCCCTTCGTGGAGGTGGTGGTGATAACCAGGGAACCCCCATCCCGGTCATTTCCAACATCCAGCAGAATGAGGGCAACACCAGCAAGCGTAGCAGCTGGTTCTTCTCCCAAAAGTCCTAAGATGGTTTCCCAATCACTAATCCCCCACCCCCTCCACCCGAGGAAGAAGGTCTCAGGACGCGCACCCCATAGAAACAATAAGGACTTGATGAGACACCAGCTTGGCGCGGATTAGACCGCTATACCCCCGCTGTGTTCACCAGGCGACGGCTGTTCTTCTATCCCCTTTGCTGCTGCTCTGCCTCATAAACTCACTTTTTTCTTTGGTCATTATACTGGAAGAGAAGTTGATTAGACGGCAAGATTCACACAGAGAAATGGCCACATGGCCAAGGAGAAAGGCATTCTTTTGTGTTTCATTGTCCCTCAGTCGATTGGTTCACGCGATTGGATTTTGCTTGAGACAAGTAGTTTTGGGCGGTCTTGTTCTTTTTTCTTTGGTTGAGGTGTTTGCTCGGGAGGGGTTCAAGAGAAGCGAATGTACATGAGCATGTGACCCCGCTTTCACGGTATATGCGGATGAAGAGAGAGCAAGAATGGCGAATAAGGGATCGCAGAGAGGGTGATGATGAATGAGAAAACAGCTGATACAGCGGATGCATCGCTGCTACATAGTCTGGGAGAGTTGGTGCTATGACACAACAAACCCCTCTTATGAACCCAAACAAATTTGATGCCTAATGACGCTAGGATATTCAAGTTTTCCACATTATAGTTCATTGTGATTCACTTTCCATTGAGGTGTGTACCACGACGACCAAAAATCCTACAAGTGGGAAAAGGTTTTCCAACCAATATCACTCTGCCGCCAGTTCCTAATGTTTTCTACGGACGAAAAGCATCTCATAACTGATGTCACGTGTACTCCCAAGTACAGCTACGAAAAGTGTCGGGAAAATGTTCGTAATGCAAATTCCAGTTTCGTTTGACCATGCCATTAACAAAATGAGGTCGGTACCCCTTCTCAGAAGGTCCATGGCCAAGATGCGCGCAACAGCAGCTTTAGTTCTTGGGCGTAGAGCTGCTGAGCATGAGGATAACCTCAGGAACGATAACAGCAGCCATCAGGGTAAAAACGGCAGCAGAAACGGCAATGACCTTGGCGTAGAGAATGACCAAACGCTTCCACGCACTGCGCGAGTAGGTAGCCCAAGCCTGACCCATGGTAGCGTAGCCATTGCCACCGACGACACGCGGCTCAACCTTACCCTCGAAGGAACGGTCAAAGGGAATGATAGTGTCGGCCTCCTCGGGAAGCAGAGACGCCTGGACGCGAACGAGGACGACCTCGGCAGGAATAACGAGGAGAACGTGAAAGGCAAGGCTGATGAGCGTGATGACGATGCTCTTCCAGGCGTCGCTGGGGCCGGGCTCAGTGCCGGGGACGCTGGTCATCGGGGCGCCGAAGCGGAAGTTGGGGAGGTCGAGACCTAGAGCCCAGCCGACAGCGATGGGGACCCAAGTGGCGACCTGGGAGGCAAGCCAGTAGGCGGCGACGGGACGGGCGGTGGCGTCAAAGGTGCGCTTGAAGGGCGGCAGACGCGACCAGAAATGAAGAGGAGAGCGAGGGGTGATGATGATGTGGACCCAGGCGGTGCTAAGCTGGACCAGAGGCAGAGCGGCGAGGAGGGTTGCCAGGGAGGCGAGGATGTTGGGAAGGAAGGCGGAAAAGATACCGTAGAGGATGGCGGTGGCCAAGCCCTGGGCCAGCATGCAGAAGAAGCCGCGGAAGTTTGCGCGCCAGCCGCCGTTGGAGGTCAGAAGGCGGTTGATAGAGCGGAGGGAGGAGGTGACGGTGGTGGGGCGACCGCCGGTAGGCTTCGGCGGGATGGGGCCGACGCCGGGAACGTCGGCGGCTTCGTCCTCGTTTAGGTTGACGGGGTCGTAGGCTGGGGGGTTCTCGTCCTCGACGATGGCGAAGATGGGGTACACCATATGGATGGTGTAAGTCAGCTGGACAAGCTGTTAGCCTTGGAGAAGTGGACGGTGAGGAGGAGACGGCATTACGAATAGGATGACGGGGAGAAAGACGATGAAGTCGGCGAGGATGACGACCCAGGACCATGAGGGAAGGTCATATTGGGGCGTGCCCTCGGCGGCTCTCTTGTACACTGCATTGGCGACGCGGTGCAACATTTTGGCGGGAATTTCAATATCACCAAAAAGGAGAAGAGGGAAGAAAGGGGTGGGTTCACGATGGTTGAAATACAGAGTAGTAGGAGAAGAGGTAACGGTAGCAGGAGGGGTGTCAGACGTCAAAGGATGATGCGGAATGGGCGCTAGGATTCCTTATTAATGAGTCGTAGGCCACTGCGTTGCGTGACTCCAAGCAGAAAGTGTGTGAGTGGTCGGTCCCGCAGTGTAGGTGCACGTAGTCGGGCGACGGCATTAGCAGGCAGCAGGCTGACGCAGCCACGCCGTGCCGCCGGCCTACAGATCCTATGAAGTAGTTCTTTCGTCCGAAGAAACTGGACGCTTAAGTTTATCCCTCGCCACAAACACAATGCTCGTCCAGCAAAAAGAGACGAGCGCCTGATCTGCAGCAGGTTCGCCTGCGATGGGCAAACTAAAAAGTACCGCTCATCAGCAAACGCTGATGCAGCCGGAAGGATTCGAGTTGCCTCCCTAGCAATAATTAAAGCGCAGGAGCTCTTCCTGCCGCTGGTGTCCATGGCCTTGTCGGGAACCCCTGGCGGTTGCTGCTATTAACCCATTTGCACCTGAAATGCCTCCTCAGACCATTTACCCATTTGCCGTGCTTGGCTGAGCGAAGAGCTTTTGTTGTTGTTGGTAAAGCGTGAAGCCATCTGCAGTCTTGCGGAGCCCGTTTTCGTTTCAAGAATCCGACTCAGGGTCCAGTGCGCCAGTGCCACGAATGTTTTCAGCACACACACAGCTGTCTTGAGGCACAGTGGGTTAGCAGAAGTCCCGACAGTCATTACAGTGCGCCACCTTGAATCCTCTAAGTAATTCACCTTTTAAACCATAAATAAAAAGTTATTTATAGAAGTATAAGATAAAGTATATTATATACCAATTACTTAGTATCCTATATATAATATTACTATTAATATATTCTTATATATTCTATTATATAAAGAACTATAGATAATATACTTAATTTTAAAAAAATAGACTTCTTAAAAATAGTATTAATAATACTATATTAATAACACAGTACTTTCCACTATACTGTACTATGAACTAAAACTTTTAAAATACTATTGATAAGAGATTTTTTATATTTTCTTAAAACTACTATATTATATAAGAATCTCTATTATTATATTAAGAATTCTTCTAGATACTTATATATATTACATAGTGCTATAATTAGTAGTATAATAGTATACTTTAGGTAGTGCACTATGAAAGCTGTCGGGACTTTTGACCATGACTGTACCTCAAGGTATGGATCGTTGAATGTGCCTTACCTACCTTACCTTACCTGCTCCACGATTACCTGCCTACCTTGCTACCTACCTTAGCAACCTCAAGTGCCTCAGGTGCCTTAACCTTAGGTAGTGTGCCCCACTTCGCCATTTCTACGTCACCCGAAGCGATCGCCCGGAATAGCTTCCATCCTAACCTCTCGTCTTGACTCGAAAAGAGCATCTGGACCACCCATGACCGGCAGCTCGATCCCGAATCTGCTTGCCCTCCGTGGCGCGAGAGGCGGGCGAGGAGGCCGCGGACGAGGAAGGGGCGGCCCCAGCGACGGACCTCCCTCCGCCGGCCCGACGCACGATCAAACTATCCAAGGCACCGATGACGATGCCGCCGGATCCCGTCTGAGTGCCGTGAACTTAGGGTACCTTGACGACCCTTACGCTCGTTTCTTCGTCGATGGCATGAGCGGCCCCCTGCCCAGGAGACTGCCCATCATCAACCGAGGTCCGCGTCCAGGGTCTGCTTCCGTCAAATATGGAGGCTGACCTCTATCTCAGGCACTTACACAAGAACTTTTGCTCTCGACAGCCTCGTGGACAACTTCTTGTCGGGCAGCGAGGATGTTTCCATGCAGAAGCAAATCATCTCGCTTGGCGCCGGCACCGACACGCGCCCTTTTCGGCTGTTTTCTAGGACCAACCGTCCAGGGCTAGTTTACCATGAGCTAGACTTCCCCGTGACGGTCCGAAAGAAGTCTCGTATAGTGCAGGGTGTCCCTCATCTGCGCCAAATTCTCGGGACCCCTTCCTTTGAAGAAGACGGGTCATGGAGCTCTCAGCCGTCTGGCTCGGACAGCTACTACTGTCACGCTAGGGACCTTCGAGAGCTTGCGCAGGAAGACGCGTCGACTCTCAGGGGGCTACGGACAGATATTCCGACCCTGCTTATCTCGGAGTGTTGTCTCTGTTACCTAGAAACCGCTGCGACCAAAGACCTCTTAGCATATTTTGAGCACAAGATACCCAATCTCGCAGTCATCATTTACGAACCCATCAAGCCTGACGACCCCTTTGGCAAGATGATGACGTCCAACTTAGCGACCAGGAGGATTCGTATGCCGACTTTGGAAAGCTTCAAACTCCCACAAGACCAAGAACATCGTCTTCGTGATGCCGGCTTTGAGCACGTCAAAGCATTGACTGTTGAGCGCATCTGGGAGCAATGGGTGGCTTCTGAGGAGAAGGAGAGGGTCGATCGCCTGGAGGGACTCGATGAAGTGGAGGAGTGGAAGCTGCTTGCCGACCACTACATTGTGGTGTGGGCATGGCTGGGCTGGGGTTGTGAGCTACTTGATACCAGCAGACGGCAACAATGAGCTACTTCGAGAAACATGATGTTCACGCATATAGAGAGCTGAAGGGCACTTCATCATTGACATCTGCAGCGCAGCCTGGTGCAAACACCTATGGTCCTAACGATCATCTCTTGCCAAGCCCATCTGCAGCGAGGATACCTTCTCTTAAGGGCCGCGATGCATTACGATATCTGTCGTCTTGGGTCACTTTCAAGGCCTTATCGACGTGCTGAAAAAGCTCGCGGCTAAGCTGACGAGGCCAGGATCTCAGCACCATGACCTGCTGATCTTGGGTCGAACTGCGATGTTTGATAGTACTTGCTGGCCCTAGAGATTGATGAATCTCAAGGAGCACGGTCTTGGTAATGGTAAACCCAACATACCAAGCCGTTCGTCCCTTCAAAGATCCTTTATCTACCGTGATGCAGCTGTCTGGATATCTATGTTGAACTACCATGACTTTGCCTGGCAGGAGTCTCGTCAGCAGCACATCGTCACGTAGTGCAGGGCACTTCTGCGGTGATATCAAGAGGCTGCCACTCTCGTAATAGACCTCAGATGACATGATCACCACTTCTTGATTGTGCAGACTTGAGTAGCGATAGGAAAGCCCTGGATTTCCCACTGTTTTCATGGCAACAGTATCGCAACCGGCACCAGAAAGGCTTCGTTGTGGATATCCGCGAGCTCAACACTGCGCCTCAGTGAGTAAATCACTTTAGTCCCTTGAGAATCACAAGTTTTCTGCAAGACCAAATCGGTCAATGGGAATGTGGCAGTTCGCTGATCAGCTCGCGTTGATGACATACCAGATCCAAGGAAACATACGGAAGTAATAAGCCCAACTCGTTCTTCAAGAAAAGCACCGCTCGGCCTCTTCCTCAGTCATCCGCATCTCCGTCTCTCCTAGATGCCCCCACTGACTACAGCCCTCGTGGTCTTCACATCTAAATGCGCAATCCCAAACAGAGCAGTTCAGAGGACGGTACACGGGGTTGCCAGGGATCGTCGATCCACCACCAGCCAGAGCTTTCAAAACTTCTCTGCCTCCTTGTGGCTTCCGCATCTTTCGATCCCGCTTCAACCGCACCGTCAATGCCTGGTAGTCCCCGTCACCAGCTCTCTGTACCTCGATGTGGCCGTTGACCAGCAAATACTCCAAGCTGCAACCCTGTGCTTTTATGAAATGTCAGGCAGTCGTAGCCAAGGTCTTGTCCTCGGTCGATGTACCCAGCTCCACGCAGAGCTTTCGGAGGCGCTGGTTCTGACCTACAGATTTACAGACACTCCATTCGACGCCGTTGCCCACATTACAATTCTCAATGACCAATTCTTCAAGCATCGGAAAGCCTTCAGGTAAGATGGTGAGACTCTCCGTCACAAAGGCTGAACGTTGTTCGGTTCCGGGTTTCAAGTTGTCAAAAACTAAGCTGAGGATTCTTAGCGATTTGCCGAAACTGAAGATAGCGACGTCGAAAACGGACGGCGAAACAATGCCAAGGAGGGAAAGATGTCTTAGGGTTGGGACTTCAGGGAACTTTTTTTTTCCAATTCTGTTGGCGAGAGACTAGATGATTGAAATGCAGCTCGAGTTCCGTGAGACCGAGAGAAGAGAAACCCTTCTTCCTCAGGATGGTATAATCATTGAACTCCACTAGTAGCTTCAATCGACGCAACGACATTGTGCCTGCAGCCTCCAGCCAGTCTTCAATGCGCGTGACGCCTGAGGTACATAGAGTCAATGAAGTAAGAGAGCCAGTCGCTAGACTTCTCGACTCCATCGCACTCGCGTAGCGATGGAAGGGCTGATTTTTGGTTTCCTGCGACAGCAGCTCTCTGAACTGATGCGCGTACGATTCGACCGACAGATGTCGTCCCGGCCCCCTGCCTGCCACGACGTTGGGCCGCATATCGATCGTTTCCAAATTCGGTGCGAGCCCGGCGAGAAGAAGCTCGCGTACCGCGATCTCGTTGACATGCAGAGGCGCACGGAACCTTCCACTATGATCATCATGGTTGTATTCGTCAACACTGATACCGTGCAACTGCGGCGTCAAGAGAAGAGCAACATCGTGCCGGTCGATTGGGGCCTGGTCCGCTGTAGCCACATATAGAGGCAACATGTTGAATCGCCGGAGATCAAGCTGGCATTTGGCATGCCGAGTTTCGAGCACCTCGACGAGTTGACGGGCGAAGTTCGTATCGTGGTCGATGGCCAATTCTCGTAAGCTGGGTAGGGCCTCCAGCATCTTCACCAAAGCATTCCATGATACAGGGGCTCTAAACTGGAGGCGCGTTTCGTATTCAATTCTGCGATCAAATTGCCAATCCTGGCCTCTAGGATGCGGGTGATTGAACCGCCACGGACGAGGTGAAATGGTGACGAACTCGAATCTGACATCAAGACGGCGAACGTGCCTCTTGTGCGAGTTCCGGCCCAGGACGTCGAGCCATTTCTCGACGTCAAGGTGCAAACTCGCAGGATTGGTCAATCGGATGTGTGCTTCTCGAAACAACAAGCAGGCGGCGGCGGCGTTGCAAGCTCTGCGTACAAGGGCGAACGAGGATACATCCAGTCCTGGGGAGCCATCGATACATGAAGCGATGTTGATGAGAGCTTCAACGGGGAGGTGGTGTAGCGCAGCGAGAGTCATTCCGGCAGAGCCTATTGGCATGAAAGAGGCGCTGATCTGAGAGAAATGAATTGAACAAGACGGCTCATGGAGGTCATTATTTACGAGCAATGTGCCGCTGGACCAACAAGGTAACAAATGATCGGTAGTTACACCTAGTTGCCTTACATGCGTAGGCCGCGCTACTTGACAGGGGTCATGAACTCACATTGAAAAGGGTAAGCATCACGTTCATCGTCTCGTTGGAATTAAATCACATTAAATGTTGTCCAATGACTACTCGCTTGTCGTCCGAGAATCTGCTCTTTTGTTGTCCGGACACCTTATTGATATGGCACCTTATTAGCTGGACGTTGCTGTAGGACATTGTGAAGAGGCCAGAGAAGCGTGATAACAGATGCGCAACCGACGTTGGCCGTTGGGGAACCTCCTAGCCGACGACAAGCGCCCCTCGAAAGCATCACAGTCGAGGGATGCAGCGCAAAGCGAGAACGTTGGCAGCATCCACGGCTTAGACTTCCGTCACGTCGTGACGTGTTCACCCTCTTCACCGCGACCCGACGGAGGGGTCGCAAGCAATGAAAGCAAGAAAACGAAAATTTCTCTCCATCCGTGAAGATCAAAAATCCAAGGGTTCCAAAAATTCCCTAGCCAGCCGAAGCCAACTAGGAGTGGTCATAGTTATAGTTTTCAACTAGCAAAAACACGATCTCGGACGAATCCTCATCGATACGCGTAATGCCCTTGCACTCGGATGGGGAAGAAAAAGAGAAAGCTAAAAAAGATTTCTGGGTACTGGAAAGGATTTTATAGGTGATTCCTTGGGGTTCAAGGAAGTGGGGCCCAATCAGCTGCGGTCAGGCACGTTCCCCAGCACGCGACCCCTGCGGCTTTCGCCGAAAATGGATTAGTCGCAGCTGCCTGGGCTGAGGCCAACTACAGGAAAGAGGCCAAAGACAGTCAAGGCCCACCCAGACTTGCCTGCCCTGGGGAAGCGGAAGGTGAGCCCAGTACGTACCTACCTGCCGCACGCCGCAAGCTCCGTGTCCGCCGACTTCATACCTTACCTCAAACCTCTGCGAAGCGCGGGGGTGGGAAGATCAGAGCACTCAAGACTATTGGGGGGCCATGCGAATATCTGGATTGCTACAATGCTGTCCTTCATCCTGATCCAGAATCGCCAGTATGTCGCGTGTTTCCCTCAACTTTGCGCCGAAAGTACTCCTGAGCTGACATGCGCGATGATCAGGGGCAAGACCCGTTTGGCCAAGTGGTACGCACCCTACAGCGACGACGAGAAGATCAAGCTCAAGGGCGAGGTAAGCTTTCAAATCCCCCCAGGGCTCCTCAACCATCTTTCGCCGCAGACCAAGCAGCCGGACAGGCAACAGCGGCTAATCTTTCCTCTCTTGCTGGATAGGTCCACCGCCTTGTCGCCCCTCGAGACCAAAAGTACCAGTCCAACTTCGTCGAGTTTCGAAACAACAAGATCGTCTACCGCCGGTATGCCGGACTTTTCTTCTGTGCTTGCGTCGATACCAACGATAACGAGCTTGCCTTTCTCGAGGCTATCCACTTCTTTGTCGAGGTTCTCGACGCCTTCTTCGGCAACGTCTGCGAGCTCGATCTCGTCTTTAATTTCTACAAGGTCTACGCCATTCTGGACGAGGTCTTCCTGGCAGGGGAGATCGAAGAGACGAGTAAACAGGTCGTTTTAACGCGTTTGGAACATTTAGACAAACTAGAGTAGAGGAGCGATGCTGCAAGAGCTGGGGCGGAACCTTCTGGGATAAACTGGTAAAGCAGGCCGAAAGGCGTCATGGCAGCCATGGTAAAACTACCTGTGGGAGTACGGTTCGGATGGAGTTCGGAGTTTAGTCGAGAACCGCACGCTATATGCATATAGCGAGTGTCATTGTGTTGTGGCAACTTTCAACGTGGCAAGTACTTAATCTTGAGAAAGCTCTAGGCTACGAATGAATATCGAGGGAAATAGATCCCCTTCTGAAGCAAAGCAGACGAGGGAAGCCCTCACTTTCGTGGTCCCAAACCCATGCGCCTTATGCTACCTTGAACCAATAGGTACCAACCAAAGTGGCCATGGAAACGCATCCCATACGACCGATCACATCCTCCAATCGGAAATTGAACGCCTGGAAAGGAAAAAATGAAAAAAGAAAAGAAGAAACGCCAATAACCACTCAAGTGGTTCCAGGTATCCGACTTGATCTTATCATGCCATCTCGTCTTCGTTCCGATCCTCCAGTAGAGTCTCAGAGGTCAAATGGACATGATAAGGGATTGAAATGATCGGGAAAGATGATCAATGAGACGCTGGGCCTAAGATAGTTTAGGTAAAGTTCCGTCCTGACCACGAAAGTAAGATTAGGTCTGAGTACGAGAATTCTCAAATCCGGCTGTCTCCTCGAAAAAGATGTTCGCCTTCGACAACTCCATAATTCTCAAAAGATTCCCTCGCCCATCCTAAAACGGGGACTGAGGGCAGCGAACATCCTTAATTGGCTTTCAAATAGGACATTCTCGGTGCTGAACGCGTGGACCCGTCATCCTCGTACATGTCGATGGCGGTGATGCGGCGGAAAAAATTGACGTAAACGTGTGAGTGTTCGCGGCCGCGGAAAAGCTCCAAAACACATCGGTCGTACGGAGGATCTCTCCAGAGAGGCTTTAGAGTCCGCAGCGGCTGGATTAGCTTGCCACAGTGATCCAGGTGAGTTGCAATATCACAGCTGCTATGGCGGGAATTAGCCATGTGCTCGGGAACGTCTGCCACGAATGTATTGCTTTCGTTCTCGCCCAAAACCGAAGCCAGTCTATCAAAGCTAGCTGGAGAACGAGGTGACTCCATATATTTATTGTTGTTCGTGTGATCAGGGCTAGAGACCATCTTTCTGGCAAAAGTGAGCTTTTCCTGGTCCGTGACATCGGAGCTGGGGCTAGTAGATTCGTTTTCCTCCATGCCACTGTCGCCGAGGCCAGGTGATTGTGATTTCAAAAAGTTGACAGTATTATCCATGGGCAAAGATAACTCCCACTCAAGCATTTCCAGGAAGGACCCAGCTTCAGCTTTGACGTTTTCGTAGTTATCCGCAGGGCTGAGAGGACTGAACTCTTCATCCATGATATCTGTTTCCGCGACGTTGGGGTCTGCGGAACCTTCCTCCATCATTGTTTTATCGAATCCATGAGCCGTTGATATCTGTATTCGGTCTAATACGTTGGGAGGGGGTTTCTGCGCAACTGGCGCGTCGGCTTCGGCATCGTCCCGCAGGCGCTTCTTGGGTGGTGGCATTTCGATTTCGTCCCATGGAAGACCTCGAGCGTCAGGAGACTCTTCTCGGTGTCGTTTCTTGACAGGAGGCTGGATATCACCCCATGGCGAAAGTCTCCCATCCGAATACTTCTTTCTTGAATGATACGGAAGCTTTGGCTGCTGACTGTTGATTGGGATGTTTTTTCCAACACCCTTTTTTGGGTGGGATGACTCTTTGGTTGTACTGGGATCGGGGTGGCATGAAGAAAACTGACGATATGTATCTTGTCGGGGCCGTCGACCGATCGGATCAGCGTTGCTTCCGGAGCGTTGAGGACCTCCTCCAATTATACGTCGGACTTCAGGAGACGCATAACGGCTAGGTAAGCATCGCTCCCTAGGACGGTATCTATCCGTATGAAACTTGATGTATCGGGCCCTCTCCTCGCTCATATGGCCGTAGCGAGCGTTGGAAGATCGTGTGGGAGACATGCGTCTGTTTTCTCGTTCAGAACCAAGGTCTATTGACTCGCGCGTGCTGTCCCTTGGATCCTGGAGATTCGCTGTGATGATAGAAGATGGCGTCAATTGTTTGATGGGTCCAGATCGAGACTTCTGCTTTGGGAGCGGCGTGTACTTCAGTTCCGTGCTCGACGATGCCGACCGTATGCGAGATCGACTCCCAGTTGACTCCGCGGGACCCGATGAGGTCGATCTAGGGCAAGCAGAAACGAAGTGAGTCTCGGCTTCACCACAGAAGCGACAGACGTAACCTTTTGGAGGAGGGCAGTCGAAGTTTGGATTGCCATTTGTCTTGCAGTTCTGTATGTAATGGCCTAATACATAATCTAGTTAGTCGCCTGGCAAACTGCGATGGTCGTTGTAGGCTGTACCTGGAACCCCACACCGCCTGCAGAGGTAGCTCAAGGGAGGCACACCCTTTGGCGGCACTGAAGGAGCGAAGGTCATGTTGTTTTCGGACCTGATTTTGCCAAGGCGTTCACGAAGAGCAAGGTCGTATTGTGCCTCGTCAACAGTGGTGCGGCTACCCTGCGAGTCCGGCTTCGGTATGACGGTCATACGCAATGGGTGATTGAGTTCTTTGAGGGGTCTTGTTGATGATGAATACCCTTCTTGCGGAGAAGGTACGATAGAGGAGGTAGATGCTGCAGCTGGGAATTTCCTGTAGTTGATCTCGATATCGCGCTTGGCAAAGTTGAATTCCCGTTTGCCCTCCGGATGATCTCTGATGTATGCCTCTTTGTGTTTCCAAAAAGCGCCAATTACCACTCCCTTGTCGTACTTCCTGGCGCTCAAGAAGTCGCAGCCTTTGCGAATTGTAAGAGAGGTATCGAGGCAGGAGTTGTAGCCGAGCTTGGATACCTGCGTCGATAGCCACGTTGTATAGATGTCGAGGAGCCTGCCATCATTGATGAGTCGAGGACATAGGTTGTCCAACTTTTCCTCTATCTCTTTTTGACTTAGGCTAGGAAGCTGTCCAGGCTCAATGCCCATAGCAGCCAGCTCGTCGCTCGACATTGTGATGTTGCCGAGAGGTCTAGCGCGAAAGGCGAGAAATTCCAGTCGAAAGAAGTACCTAGTAACGCTTTTGTTGTTGTCAGTTACCCCAGCACCAGGAAATTTTTGTAGTACAGGGCACGGCAGAACGTGGAGGTAGACGGGGAGTGAGGCAACTGAAGCAAGGTGGACTTACAGAACCTTTGCGCAGGTGTCAGGTTCAAGAAAATTGAAGTGGAAGATGATGAAAGAGAACTGAAACCTCAAAGGACCAGCCGATGTCTTGTTGTTGTGAGAGGCGAAGAAAAAATGATCTGGTCAAGATTTTGAGGGCATGGATGACGAGAGAAGGAAACCAATTCTGTAGACGAGGTGGAAGAAGGCACAAATCAGGCGACCCAGGCCCAGCCAAGTGTGATTTCACAGCAAGAACTCAGCACCAGGGAGGAGCTGCAGCAAAGATGGACCCAGTTGTTCATCAACTTCCTTGCCTAATAGGCAAGCACCTGGAGAGGAATACCTGAGAAGCTGGTGTCTGAATTCGCTTTGGTGGGAGGCCTTTCCTTTCCTTGTCTTACCTGCCAAAGATGCCGCAAGTTTCCTTCCCGTCGTCATCTTCGCCAGTCTTTTTCAGTGGATGCGATTCACTGCTGGGCCACCTGATCTAAAACAAGCAAAAACGAGGGTAAGGCACTTGTTAACACACTATGCCTCCCGATTCAGCGACCTGGAATACTGCCACTACAAGAAGATGGTGGACTTATGCAGAAAGTACGCATCCATTTCACGCCATGCCAAGACCATACTGAATGAGAATACATACCACACGACCCAGGAAACACTGTCTCTAAATCAGACTGACCGATTCCACGTCAAGCGGTATCCCATTCATCTCTTTAGAGCCGCAAATCTCCTCTCCAGCTCCGTGATGTCCGGCACATTACCTCCGGGTCCCTTGCTAGTGGTCTTCTTCTGTGCCGCTGCGTCCATCTTCTTGTTCGGCTTCAACTCCAACGAGTTGAGAGTGACCTTGGGATGGATGTTGTCCGTCGTCATCCTTGGTGGTGTGACCATCAAAGGGCTACTAGGACCCCCAATCGTCCTTGGCGGCGTCGCCTTGCTCAGCTCCTCCTGCTCTTTAGCCACCTTTGTGCTATTCGCCAACGGCCCCTCGGGTATCTTTACACCGATAACACCACTGGGGCTTTCGTCATCGTCGTCATCGTCTAGCAGGTCAGGAGGTTCTGCCGCCTGTGGTCGCTTCGGCCAGTCCACGTTGTATGCCCTAGCAATCTCCTCCAGGTATCCAATGACCAGCTCCTCCTTCGGCGGCGTGACACTCAATTTCTTTACCACCTTATCAGACACTTTTCCGTCCGAGTTGTCCATAGCTGTGAGTACAAAGTCCTTGCCGTACTTTTCGGCCAGTAGCGTCCTGACGACCTGCAGCTCCTTGATTTCCGTCTTCGGCGCCGCGTAGATAATGCTTTTGACCGCCTCCTCTAGTCCTGGATCGCACGTCGATCCTTCAAGGAGTCCCGCTCGAGCGATCAAGAGTTCGCAATATAGCTCCAATATCTCGTGCAGTTCGGTTGTGATGTCGGATCGGATGATGTTTTCGACGCGGATACGAGCAGAGTCGATCTTGCCCACCTCGAGGAGCTGCGCCATCGCGCGCCGTTGAGTCTTGGACATCTGTTCATCGCGTTGCTGTACCATGCGCAGCCGCGCAATGGCCAGCTTCAGCTGGACTTTGAGCTTCGTCTGGTGAAAGTCAGGTTAGCAAAGACAATGTCGTCATCGTGTCTGCACAGCGGGGTTGAACGCAGAGTTGGAGTGCGACTCACGACGACACTTGCTGGGGGCGCCATGGTGCTAATTTTGTCGGGTTGCAGTCTCGGGAATCGGCGATGACACTGCGAAAGGATTGAATACGGGCGAAGACAACTACACTGGTTTACCTACGCACGGCAAAGGAATTGAGGCAGGACAGTGGGCAACTCTGGAAGGGGTCTGTCTGCCTTATCTAATCGCGACAAGTCGGTGGTGGGATGAATGGAGCTCGCGCCTCACTGTGGGGAACTGTGTATGGACAGGTACCTTACCTACCTTAGGTAGGGTGGGATCGACAACTGACGGGGGTACGTGCAGGCTTTGGGAACGAGGAGGGAGCTGATGTACACAGCAACAATCAGGTACCCGTAAAACCATTTAACATTTCAACAAGTTTCAATGTAAAATTTCCCTAAGCAGACGGTCAAGACCCAGACGTGACCGGCCTACAAGGTTAGGTTTATCAATTTGACTTTTCCTTGAACTCCAATGTGAGAGCTGTCTCTGCCTCCTCATAGCCAGCCTTTTCCAGGACGCCACCTGAAAAGTACGTGAAAACCGTTGCCAAACGCCAAAACCATTTGTTCCCCCCAAGGGTATCTTCACATCGTGTCGTAAGAGAAGCCAAGCAAAGTATCGCGCGTTAGGCGTAGAAGCAAGTTTGTGTAGTTACTTTGGTAACAGCCCGAAGACATTAGAACTAATGAAATGGTTAGCCAGAGTTATGCGCCTCGATCGCTGGACAACTCACAATGTTGAGAGCTGTATGCTGAGGCAGTCTCGTGCCGTTGAGCATGGCTCTGGTCTTCTTGGGACGCTGTTGGAGACGTCTGAAAGCCTCTTGAACGTGACGCGGTTCAATCGGAGATCTACCCTCGCTGGGTGGATCGAAGAGGCCAGTTGCGACCTTGCGTTTCTTCGAACCGGCATTGTCGCTGCCATTGAGCGTTTTGAACAAGTCCTCCTGCTCCTTGACCTTGAGCGCGTGCTCGGTTAAGGTCTGGACCATTTCGAACGTCAGGAAACCGAGGATATCGACAATATCATCGGAAGGTTTGCTGTCAGTGACGATCCCAAAGCCGGCCCACTCGCGAAATCGCTTGCCCTTACGATATGTGAACGAGGCTTGACGGTATTCGGACCAAGTGACGTATTCTTCCTTGGTCATGGCCTTGGTACGCTCATCGGCCTTCCGCAGACGTTGGAGGGTGATGAAGTTCATCTCCTCCTCCTCTTCATCCTCCTCGTCGTCGCGTTCAGGGACCTCCTGGCTGTAGAAAGAGGAGGGTTCCCATGGAAGGCCGACCTTCGCCTTCTTGTTCTTCTTCGCTGCATCATCAACGGGGCCTCCAGGCATCACTCCACCAGCCGGATCTTCACCAGCCCCGATATCAGCCTCGCCTCCCTTGTCGTCTGAATCCTTCACATTCTTTCGAACATCCTTCCAGGACAGGAACGTGCGAAGACGAGAAACCTTGGCCTGGTCGTGGCGGATCTGGAAGATCAGATCATTAATAGTGATTGAACGAGACCCGCGACGAGCAGCCAAATCGGTGCAGTTTCTAAGCTATTTTGCATGTTAAGGGAAGTTCTAAACGGACGGACGTAGACTTACCAATTCGATGACTTGCTGACGAACGATGTCTTCGATCATGTTCGTTGTCTCTTGAGCCGGCTCTGCAGTCTCACCGGAGACATACATCATCTTTCGGAGAACGTCAGCGAGCCGATCGTAAAATCCTTGAGGCCGCTTCTCGTCCTTCTTTGGCTTGGGCAAGGGACGATGCTTCGGAGGCCTAGAGCGCTTGCCCTTGGGCTTCTTGAGAGAGGCCCGCTCTTCCGCAGTGAGAGGAACGTCATAGATTGACTTATATCCAGATGGATGAATGACGCCGACGGCCCTATCAGATTGAAACAATTCAGAGTTCTGGCGTTGGATCCGTGCCGAAACCGCCGCTGCGGCTCTCGAAGGGCGCTGGTATTTGGGCTTCTCCTCCGGCCACTCAGATTCGCTTCCAAGGTCTTCGAGACTCAGTTGTTTCATAATACCGATGACCATGAGGATGGAACTGACAAGATCTCTCAAGGGTAGACCGACATCCGGTAGGCCATTAGGGAACCCGAAATGTGAGAGTCGGCCCATGGTGACGATCTTGCCGGTATTTTGTTCCGTCCGTTTTTTTTTAACCTTCTTCGACAGTCGGCTTGTATAGGAATAGACAAATCTCGAGAAGGGAGCAGGAAGTTGTTGGAAACATCAGGGAGGAACCCATGTAAAATTCGAGCAGACAAGGTAGGTGCCATCTTTGCCAGGACGAGGTGTTGGCATCCAGTCGACTAAGCGGGCCAACTGCACCAGGCAGATCGCACTTGCTTCTGTAAAGAGAGCCTCAACCAGTGTGTGCACTGTTTTGTTGAAGCCCCGGGGTAGTAAAACGCACCATCAGAGATCCGCAGTCTGGTATCCCCAACAGCATGATTGGAACCAACTGTTGATTGAGCGCTGGGCGCACTTGTGCTTGCGAGTGCGCGAGAGCAATAAAGCAAATTCAAACTTCAAGAAAAACCTTCATGCCCAGAGAACATGACAATGACTGTTCTTCTTACCTGGCTGATTTCTTGGCGGTACTTGTACGCCTTGTCGGTTTTGTCCGCCATTTTGAGGGTCTGAAGACGAACTCTGTTTCAGAGGTGGTGAATCAAACTGAACGGCTCCTTCTTGGGGCCTGAGAATGTCGAAGTGTTTGTGTGGGATTGAGTAGTTTAGGGGTGATGGAAGCAGCGAAATTATTTCGATGAGAATGAAGGTGAGGATGGATGGCTTCGATGGTTGAGTTGAGGTGAAGCCCAGTTGGAGTAGTGGATTGGCTAGGTGATAGGCTCCACCCACACACCACTCCGCCTCAAGCTGATATCCATATTTGGCTTGGTGCCGGATGATAGATATTCCTCCATGGTATAGTGCCCGCCCGGGCCACTCAGGGCTGGTCCACCTAAGGATGATTAAGGTGCGCCTCCCGACGGTATTCAACACCCGATTATTTATCAACAGCCCCGACACGATTCCTGAAAAAACCGCGTCCAGGTTTTCATCGAATACCTAGGTGATGCCTGGAGAAGAGGATTGAGAAGGCAGCTTAGCCTATCTCATCTTGCATGCGATTTATCCACCGCGATCGTGCCTCTTCCCAAGACAGCCGCGTGGCCAGTCCAACCGTAGTCGACGTCAGCCACGATTCATCTTGTTCGAAGACAGAAACTGAGCCCATAAAAAGAAGCCAGAACGTCAGCCTTTCGCGCGCTGGTGTTTGCGTGACGATTATTTTGCAGGCGTTTCGTAACTGCTGTCAGATACCGGCAGGGGAATTTCCTCCTGGAATCTGCATAGTGGTGGAAAGGAATGCCAGCATGCCTAGGCGAAGGCACTCATCCGACGCTTGATCAAGCTCGCGCTGAAGTCGAACAAGCCGCGTCTGAATCGAACCCAATGAGTTGGAATAGTAGCCCATTCAACCGCGAGTTGTTGGCCAGATGGTCGTTGACCAAGCCGACCAAGTGTCTGAGGTCGCGAAACACCGCAGCGAGCCTTGCGTCGTCAATTACTTCGAGTATCTCGGCTTCGATAGCATCTTGGTTAGTAGCCAAGGCGTTCCAAAGTACGGTGTCCAGGATA
Organism: Colletotrichum ledebouriae; assembly: GCA_036785755.1. Taxonomy (NCBI): domain Eukaryota; kingdom Fungi; phylum Ascomycota; class Sordariomycetes; order Glomerellales; family Glomerellaceae; genus Colletotrichum; species Colletotrichum ledebouriae. The sequence continues at coordinate 39,833 of JAVHLU010000366.1, forward strand.
CAGGGCCAGCGAAGAGATCTGGAATTCCTCCAGATCCTAGAGACCATGTTAACGCCAGACTGGCTCTACGTCAGTGAATTCGGCCCTCATCATGGAACAAAACAATCCAACTCACCGATCCAGCTTGAAGTGTAATCTCGGGCAGCGGCTCAGGTAATCCACAACCCCGCGAAGACGAACGACCTGCTGTAATCCGGAAAGGTGAATGGCAGTAGACTCGTAGTCACCCCACATGCTCCATATCATGGCAAGGATGAGAATGACATGGAAAAGAGGCTCATTCAGTGGGGAATACTTTTCAGTGATCGACTGACTGAGAAGAGAGATCGTGCGAGTGCGACGGAGGTGTAGGCAGGTACGCTTGCTGGATGGGCGATCCAGGAGACGGTCCTGAATGGCAGCAGACGAGTAAGGATGCCGTGAAGGAAGGTCTTGTCCTGCTGAATCCCGACGAAGGACATCGCCTCTGAGTTTGGAGAGCGAGGTAAGTCGAGGCAGTGCTCGATCGGGTAGAAGGTCTGTCTCAGAGTGGTTGATGCAAATACTGACTGCGTTGGACGCAGGGCGGTCGAAAAGAAATACAAGGCCGATACCAGGCAACTTACACTTGAAAAGCATGTCTTGGGATGGTCGTTCTACATGATCCGCAAATTGGATCAGTGACATATAGCTCGGAGCTGGAAAGGGCAGTGGTAAAGGCGTTTCTTCTAGGTTTGAATCTTCGCCACAGTTATTTTCTTCAGTCAGCAAAGGTCTAAGTCGCCCCACCCCCCACCTGCGCACCCCCCCCTAACCGCGCACTCCGCGCAGCACCTAACCTACTTAAACTTTCCCACTTTAATACTATAATAACTATCGCGAGAACGCGTTTACCTATTATAATATAATAAATAATTTTTTTTAAAAATACTAGTATTTTTACTATACCTAAATATACTAAGGCTAATATTCTTAACGCTATTATAGATATAGAGACTAGCTCTAGTATTTATAAAGCTACTCGCACCTAGAAAGTCCTAGAATTAACCCTTCGAGGTTAGCTTAATAGCGCTAGCTTATAATAAGAGGGCTAATCTCTATACTAGTAACTTACTCCTACCTAGGAGAGTTATCTCGTTAACTAGGCCCTTATCTAAGCGGCTCTTAGCCTCGCTCTAACCTATTTATAGCTATAAGAGTTAGCCTAATATATACTTACTACTACTAGTAACTACTACCCGCTTAGCTATAATTAGCTAGAGTACTTTCTAAAGCGAAATCCCTCTCTAAAGATACTACGAGGTAAGGCCCTTAAAAATAAGTATATAAAAGCCCTTATAACTAAGGTTATTTAGGATTACTTCGACCTATATAACCTACCCTTAGTATAAGTAATCCTACCCTGTTATTAATTTAATATAGATAAAACTAGCCTTATAGAGGGAAAGGGTACTAATAGGCTTATTCTTAGATTATCTAAACTATAGAAAATCTACTAGAAGACGCTAGACTCGCATATATAGGTAACTATACTTAAATACGTCTTAGCCCTTAGTAAGAGTATTCTACTATTAGTAATATTTAATAGGGAGTCTATTTAATAATAGTAGTTCCTAGTAGAACTTAAGGAATATAACTAATAGAAGTTTACCGCCTTAGCGAATAGGTAGACTAATAACGAGATTGCTATTAACTAGGTTAAATATATATTTAATCCTGCTACCTACCTAATAAGTAAGGATAAGGGTATTTAGCGCCTTCTTATATTTAATAGGTATAGGAGTTATACTATAGTTAACTTTATATAGGAATATTACTCTCGGAGTATTTACTATATTTTCTACTAGCCTACTCTAGCTATATTACGCAACCCCTTAACCTAAGTATATTTAGGTCCCTAAAGGCTGCGTATTAATAAAGGATTAATGACTATACTACCCTCACGGATTATATACTTATTAAGAAGAAGGACTTCCTTATTAACTACGCACTTACCTGCATAGAGGGCCTCTCCCGGGTTAATATTAAGGCTAGGTAGCGCGCCGCTAGCTTATATCCTATAAGTTACGCTAAAATCCTACTTAGTTAATAACTCCTCTATAATAACCCCTCTATAATAGTTAAAACTACGCCTAAAGTAGCTTATATAAGCCCTAAGGGGCTAAAGACTCCTATTAAGTTAAAAGATCTATATAGTATTAAGATAACGTAGTTAATTCTAAAGATAACTCCCTAGTCTTTCTAGAGGTATAGTAGATAATTGCTTTTTATTATAGGGAAAGGGCTTAATTTATAATATAATAATATTATAATAAAAGATCGAGAGATTATATCTCTAAAGGCTAAATTATAAGTATATCTACTACGTTAGAGGGCTCTTATAGTAGTTAATTTAAATAAGGCCTTTATAGATATAAAGGAGGTTAAAATAGTATAATTACTAGCTAGTAAATTAAAGTTTACTAGTGCTAAAGGGGTAGAAGCTTAAATAGAGGAATACGAATTACTCTATTATACTTTTTAGCTAGTAATACTATAATAAATCGATATTATGCTTAAATCGCGTTGCTCGAACCTCTTATGTGGAAGTGCGCGGAAGTGCGCGGTTAGGGGGGGGTGCGCAGGTGGGGGGTGGGGCGACTTACCCGCCTTACTCTTTCTGATACCGCCGCCTGTGTGTGTCAACCGGCGACTCGGATAAAACAGATGGAATCCGAGCAAGTTGCATACGCTCAACAACTTGAAGCGGCTCGGCTGCTTTCTTGGCCTTTCGAGCTGCTTGTAGAGATCGGCGGGACTCTTCTTGTCGATTTTTACCTCGCATACATTGGCTCCGAATGAGTGATCGGTCTGCTGACCTGGTCTCGCCATAGTCTCCTATCACAACGAACGCAGACTGATATATCATAATTGGTTGCTTATTGAGCACCCGGAGCCTTAATGCATGGTATTGTGGAATTATTGGCTTGAAGGACGTGACTGATTCCTCGTCTTCACACTCTTGGGGATAGGTAAGAGGAGCGATGCCAATCGAGTAAGACAGTCACTGGTCGTCGTCGCATCAGCGGCGCTGTCGGACTTAAGAACTCTGCATGTCCGACTACATGGTATTCCTCTTTACGAAAGCATTCTGCTATCGAGGTCTATAGGTCGGGCAGCGCTGGCAAACGATCGTCGATGATACGAACCAAATACGAGGACGATGCGGTGCTCGCCATACTTATGATTTTCCCATATCCTCCAAAAATTGCGTCAATTGAGCACGCTAGAAGTACATGAGAGACAAATGCGACCGACCCGAGCCTAGTGATTGATGATATTGATGATAAGCCCTTGGGCCAACTCTTCACCAACGAAGCACGGAGGTTTGGGGCTTGATGAACACTGACTTTCTCATGGAGTCTACCGGGTATTTGAACATTTACTTAAACAAGAAAAAGGAGAAGATGCAGACACGGAGCCACTTCCCCGAGACATGGCCCAGCTCCCTTTTCTTACATGTACATTAACATACAAGACACCAGCTAGATGCTGTCCTCATGGCCATGCATGCGCCCATGCCCTTGGATCCCGCAGCATTGCCCAGTCCAGAATGTCCCGTGGTAAGTCATAGCACACTCCCATCCGTCCGTAGAAAGGACAATTAAAAGGCTCAGTGTTTAAAACCCGAGCCAAAGAGTAAGCAAAGCCGCCGGCTTGATCGTAAACGTGAATGTGTCTCCCACCATGTTTGCTCCGACGCTTCTTCATCAGATGGGAACAGGGTCCTCGACCATCTCGGCGTCCTCAGTGTTGGCAATCACCCCGTCAGGGCCTTCGCCCTCGAACACCTCGCCCCCCTCGTACGTCTTTCTTCTCCAGCCGCATGGCTCAGAGGGGTCTTTGATCCACTCCATCGTCGGGAAGTAGTGCTCATTCTTCTTCATCGTAATTACCCACGGGACGCTATCGAATGTCACGGCCTTCAAGCGGAAATCTGCAAACAAGTCAATAGTGGTCTTAGGCAGAGCTTGACAGGGTACCAACAGGTGTTGTCCGGAATCTTCTGGACCGTAGCGAGAAAAGATTCCAGGTCAGGTGTCGATTTTCCGTTGACATGGGTGATGAAATTGGTCGGCGCAAGACCGTACTGATACGAAGGCGAGCCACGTGTGCGAGCTGATACGTATATCTCGCTATGCAGCTTGCTGATTTGTTGCCTGACGGCGTGGTGTGGTCGGTGCAGAATGGCGCCGCAGAACGAAATAGCATGGTCAGTTTCAACATCGTCGGCAGCCACCGTATGAGCCTTGATGTGGAGCTCCTGGCAGTCGCGGACGATCACGGCATCCAAAACCTCCTGAGAGTACATGACATCCAGCTCGGAGACCTTGGTGATAACCTTGCCATTGAGGGTGAGCAAGATGTCGCCCTCAAGTAGAGCACCGGATTGTTGGCCTCGCTCGAAGGTACGCTTGCTCACCATGAAGAGCTGGTGGTGCGTCTTGTTGGCCTCGGTGACTTTGTGAATCCACTCATCAGACACGCCCATGACGCGGGCTTGAGCCATGGCAATGGCCCTGAACTCGACAGAGAGCATTCTCAATTTGGGAATGAGGCCCTGCTGGATTTGGGAGACAACGGGGTGCAAGGTCGGTGTGGCTAGACCAAGATGGTATTCCTCGTCGCGGTTGGAGCAATGCGAGCGCTCACCCAAATAAGTGAGCCAGAGCGCCTGGACTGTACCGTCATCCGCTACGAGAACACCGCTGCCGCACTGGTTACTCAAGCTTGTGTCCACAGTTATGGCATCCACGTTGATGGCGCGGTATCTAGGGGCGCCGGAATTAGCAGGGATTGCGACCGCAGTGACCTCAGTGACGGTTGTTGCGGCGTGAACGATCTTTCCGATCCTGTTGTAACCCATGAAATTGGTGGAGGCTCCCTGAGAAATGTTCTCCGTGCTCAGCTTCGCACTCTGAACCGGGGCATTGACCAACTTCGGATCATACTGAACAATGGAGTAGTTTTGCAGAGGATGGAGAAAAACAACCTTGCCTTCAACAATGATTGAGTCGGCAATAGTGATAGTGACATCACAAAGGTCATAAGGCACAATAGCCCTAGAGATAACAACAAGTCCCTTCTGGGCGTCAATAACCAGTCCCATACCCCACTTTCGATTCTTCGGAAAGCCATCGAGCTTGACGGGCATGGTGCAGTTGACATGAACGAAGCTTCGCACCAAGTCAGCAATGGCTGGATGCTTCACGTTCTCGAGCTGAATGAAGGAGGCAGAGCGCCCAACCGGGGGCACAGGAGGCAATGGGTCTGCTAGATCCGTGAAGTCCCAAAGCCCTGTCTCGTCGTTTCTGACCGCCATCTTCATCTTGGCTGACCAATGTCTGTCAACGTAGATGATAGTGGTGTTTAAAGTATGCAAGTCACGCAGGTGCTTATACGTGACAACCACTCTGGACTTATCGGGTATGGTCTTCATGACGTCGATAAAAGTCTCCAAGTCAGCGGTCTTTTTATGGTCCACGCTCTGAATAAGCCAGCCGTTATCGGCGCTGTCGAATCTGAAAGACCCGGTGGCTTCGCAGACGAAGACTCCCTGGCAAGCAACGCCATAAAGGCGAGCCTGCTGGTAGGATAGGCTGTGAAAGCTGGCCCCAGCAACGGAAACGAAGCGATCAGGCGTGATCTTGTGTAGGTCACCAACTTCGACATCCACCTCGATATCCTCACCACCACGCTGGAGCTGGAGGTGAATTGTCTTCCCGACACTGGAGTCCAGGAGATCGTCCATGCGAATGAACTGTGTCACCATCTCTCCGTTCACTTTGATCAGAATATCGCCCTCCTCGATTTTCTGGTCGGACTGGCCCTTGGGAAGCACGATCTCAGCCACGAGCATGTTGTTCTCCTTGGGGAAAGTCTTACGAGCCGCAGCTTCCCACTCGGGGGTAAGACCAAGGCGCCTACACTCATCAAAAGGCTTGAGAAGGAATTGACATTGGATATCGCCTCTGGTAACAGGCTGCCCTTGCTGGACGCACTGCAGAGCCCTCAAAGGCCGATCAAGAGGAAGGAAGTAGTCTGTCGAAGCGCCATCGGAACGTCCACCAGCTTGGAGGGCTACAGCGTAGCCGTCGATGTTGACCACAGGACTGCCTGAACTACCGCCACTGGCGGCAGCATTGGCTTGGTAATAGCACGTATTGAAATCGCTGTATCCGTCGCCGTACTCAGGCGCGTTGCGATCAAGACGACTGATGAAGCCAGACAAGATACTGAGCTTCTCTCCAGCATCGTTACCGACCACTCTGATTTCGACACCCACTACAAATACGTCAGAAACTCCATTTTGAAATTGTGTAGCCCATCAGGGTGTCTGTCAACTCACCCTTTGCAAGGTCTGGACGCAGCTGAAGCGCATCCAACTTCATGTACTTGACGGCCTTGGGATCGAATCGTAGAATACCGAAGTCGTGGACGGGATCGCGGTAGACAGGATACGCATCAACCTCTTCGTGGTTGTCGAAAACGACGTAGCCCCAGAACGGACCAGCTCCAACAACGTGTCGGTTCGTGAGAATGTATCTATACCAATGAAACCGTCAGCGATCTGTTTCTCTCTTGCTTGTTGGCGTCGTGAAGTAGTCCTACCCTCTCTGAGCATCCACCACAAAGCCAGTCGCCTCGCTCGTCAATGCCGGATCCGTGTCAAAAGAGCAAGTCTGACAGAAGCGGATAGACACGACGTTGCTCACGACGTTCTCAATGGTCTTCTGCCAAACCTCTGGCTCCTGGGATATTGCCAGCATGCTACTCAGCATAGCGTTATCCTCTAGTCCAGACTCGTCTTCCTCGACGAAAGAAGCGTGTTCAAGCTCGACCTCCGGGGTGTTGTCGCCAGCGGAAAGCTTGCCGTTCAAGGCGCGGTGCTGCTTGTGTGGTCTCAAATCCCCGGGGCTCGTAGGTGCTTTGCGCTTGGAGCGCGGCGAAGAGTTGTTGCCGTTCATGTCAGCGATCGTTGTATTTGGTGATGTTTCGGAGGCTTCTCTCTGCTTCGCGGTCGACGGAGGTTCAGATGCAATAGCGCTAACAGATGACGAGGTAGAGAAGAGACTGCGACGGGTCTGATCAAGCAGGGTCCGTTGCTTAGTCTTATAGCAGATGTTTCTGAGAGGAACGGGCAGAGGCGTGCGGGAGCAGCCGTGTTTGACGAACGGCAGCTGGTGCTTGCTTCTAAGAAGCTGGGGGAGGGCGAAGTTGGTGGATGTCGTCCGAGGTGTGACCAGGGTGGTTATAGTGGTGGTGGATGCAAGGCCCAAGGAAGTCACAGTCCCTCCGCGGACGAAGACGGCGCGCATCCAGCGATGAGATGGATGCGGTCGTGAAGTTGAACGAGTGACTGTTGAGATTGACTGCTTGGTAGTCAGGGCAGCAGTGTCCAAACCGAACCTGAAACTCTGACGCTTGTAATGTTCCCTGGTTCAAAGAGCAAATAACAAAGCAAACCAATAGTTGGGTGAACCGTCGGATGTCGAAAAGATTTCACGTTGCGGGAGACGGGAACAAACGCGCACAAACAGGATGTGGGGCCACCCAAAACCAAATCACCAGGCTAGATGCATAAGAGCCCGCTTATATGGGTGCAGGTTTGCCCATCCCTGCTTTAGTTCCCACTAATGCCCCCAGCTGCTGATGTAATGTGACACTAGCGTCACTCCGATAGCCTGTAACCTTCGCTAGGCCGGCCTGCCACTGCGGCAACTTTCTGCCTAACAGTCTCGACAGACGGACGTCAACGCGAGGGTGCCCGCCCGCAGGACTAGATGGGGACGGTGATGGATCATGCTCTTCAAAATGCACACCATCAGGGGCAGCTTTCCATACTGGATGAATATGCAGGTCTCACATCATGCTTGCACAAATGACCTGCTGCGCTGCACCTTGATTTGGAGACATTTTAACTCGCTTTGATTCGGCGGACGGTCCTCTACCAGTGGGCGTTGATCGACATCCTCACAGACACGAAGTCTGCGCAAATGTCCTATCATCGGCTATTATGTGCTTTCTACCTACACCACTTTGGGGCCATGCTATCCTTCCTCGGCCATCATATCACAGTCACTTTGCTGCTTGTGGGATTCATGGAATCTCGAAGTTATCTGCATTGTCTTTCCACAGTTCCAGCTACCTAGATGCTTGTCAGACTAAAGTACACGCATTTTGCTGAAGGGGTAAAATCCATCTGTAGTATCAACTATCAACATTCTCGAAATGCTTCACTTGTAGCCAAAGTCACATCCCCCAATTGCTAAAAAAGCGACAACCTTATTAATATCACAGAAACAGACCATCATTTTCGTAAATTAGCGGTGCCATCTTAAAACTTAAGTATAAACACCCGTCATTACTCCCAGCCTGTCCTTCCCTGAGGGTCGAATATGTCACGATCTATAGGAAATGAAGTTTCCAAGTGTGTTCTTGAATGAAGGTGCCTATTGACGGTGGCATCAAAAGCACTACAGCTGCGAGAGACCCGTCCAGGTCTCAAGTCCTCGAGAATCTTCGTGTGAACTTTCATGCAACCATATTTTTTTGAAAGACTCTGGAGAAATCGGCATTCCCAAGCTTGGAGTTCAAAGAATCTGGTGCCTGGAAAATCGCAAGACATCTGTCTGCCTTACCTGGTACCTCAACACTGAGATCAAGCGGAACCGTTGTTGACCACACTCAGGAAAGTGCTTTCAGAAAGGGGGAAGCCACTGCCTCTTTCCTCCATAGCTTCTCTCTTGCCTCTTTCTGGACATTCGAGTGAGCCGCCTTCTTTCCCTCCACCCTCATATAAAACCTCTCTTTCCCAGAACCATTCTCTTCCTCCACCTTTCCCATCGCCATCCTTCCATCTCTTCTCATACTTCGCAACTACCTCAAGTTCGCTCATCACAATCTGAAATCACAGTCTCTCAAACCTTCCCAGCACAGCTTAAAGACATGGCAGACTCCACCAATACCGGATCTCCCGCCAACAGCGGCGAGGGCTCCTCCAAAGTCCGCGCCGGTGGATGGACCGATGCTGAGCGGGTGAGTACCTTGCCCCCCGTTCGATCTGATATTCCGCCACAAATAACCTGACCGCCTTTTCTAGAATCAACTCATGCTCCGCGTCCTCGCTACCCTCCTCCCTGACGGCAAGGGTGTCGAGTGGAAGCGAATCGAGATGGAGGGTCGCACCGTGAAGGCCATGCAAGGCCAGTGGACCTCTATCATGTCCCAGATCCGCGATCTCAACCTGAGCGGCGACGGCACGGCCACTCCGACCAAGCCTAAGGCCGGTAAGTTAATCCTGGATCGCCACATCTCGCCTCATCTCTTATCCGTCCATTACTGACATATGCCAGCCCGGAAGAAGAGCACGCCCAAGAAAGCAGTCAAGGCTGAGGGCGACGATGCCAATCACGATAACGACGACGATGACGAGGCCGCAGAGCGCGCCCAGTCCCCGAAGAAGCCCGCGACACCTCGCAAGCGCGCTGCCGCTAGCGCGGGTGGTAAATTCAATTGATCCTCCAATGCTGAATCCAGTACTGACACACTTTGCAGAGGGATCGGCTAAGAAGCGCCGCGCGCCCAAGAAGACCCCGGCCAAAGTCGAGGCCGACGAAGATGATGAGGCCGGCGAGGAGGTCAAGTCTGAGGAGAATGCCGATGATAAGGAGCAGTAGATTGTATATCGGCTGTCGTTCCTTGATTTTCACGACACTCGCGCTCGACGACATTGCAGCTTCTCTCAAAAATCTCTGGACATAGGCTGCTGAGCAACGAAACCGCTTCGCATGGTATCGGAATTCTGGCGTCGGCAGGGGAATTGGGATGGGTTTTGATGAACGATGATCTTTTGCTTCTGTCATTGGGCCTTTTCGGATGATTTGGAAAGGCAGTTTCTTAAGGGTATTGGACAGACGTCCTTTCAGGCAGACACATCTCCTGGGTAGCTCCCAACAAAAATCGGACACAGATTTGCACAAACCTTCCTCCTCCTGGCTTTGGTGTAGAAACGGTGATCCAAGAAGTGAGCATTGGTGCCGCCAAATTCTTCTGCGGCCAACTAGTTAGGGTTTGAAAAGCCAATTAGGTGGAAAGAACTGAGACTAACGCTTTGGACTATGGTTACCAAATTCAGCACAACGAAGATAGCAATTTCGGTCGAGCTGCAAACCATGAGCTTTCTAGTGGTTATCATCGTCTATGCCTGCCTCTGTCCTATGTGACTGCCAAAGAGTACCAATCGAGCCTCCAACATCCTTGAAGACGACTCTGTTTTGAGGTGGTAAATGTCACACAACCCATACCAAACTAGCCAAGGCAGAAAACAACCAAGGTCAAATCCCCTTTGACCACCTAAGCATTTCCTGGTGGCATGGCTGCTTAGGAAACGTAAGTCGATAGAAACGAGGGCGGGAAAAGCAAACCGCGAGATGTAGCGCAGATACGAGGTGTATAAAAACAAACCCCTTCTTCTTCTATGTCGTGATGAATTGCCGCCGTATGTCGACAACCGAACCATCAGTGCAACGCAGCTTGATCAACCGCTGGTGGTGAGGAACAGTTCCAGTCGTGAGGTCATGAATCAAAATCCTCCCAAAATCCGGGTATCGTTTCGTGTCGTTTCCATCAGTCAAAGCCGTCGTCAAAGTCGAAAGTGCCACCTTGGGGTTAAAAGAACAAGGAACAGCAAGTGCGAAACTCCTGCCGAGGTGCACTCAGCTGGAGACAGTCATTCATCATCTCATCTTGGCCTTGTAGACCATGAACTCTCGAGTGCGGGCCTCGTGGTCCTCGCATGCCTGTGCCCACTTCCTCCGCACCTCCTTGTCTTGTTGCATCCAGCCCAGGTAGTCTTGGACTTCGTCATCGCCGCGGGCAGCTAAAAACTCGTACCCCTTGCGAGCTCGGAGATCGGCAATGTTCGTCTTGCGGGCGTTGAAATGCTCAATGACTTGAGCGTTGAAAATCTCCCATCTCAAAACGTAGCTTTGAAAGTCCTGCACGTACTTCTGCCAGGCACCACCGGTTGGTTTGAGACCTACAGCGAAGGTGGGCGGCGGCCGAGGTGCCACAGGCATAACCGGGAAGTCAAGCGCCGGTTTGTTCTTCTCCTTTTCAATAGGAATCCTGCCTGATGGTTGGCTCTCGAAAGGAAGATTCATTCTGAGGTCGCCCAAAGAACCGAGACCAGAGGGATTATGCGCAAATGGCGCCACGTTCCTCAGCTCAGCAAAATTGGCCCTAAACTCCTCGCTGTCCTCCGAACCGGCGGCATTGGGATTGAACTCCGGCTTCTGCAGCGCAGGCTTTGGCGCTTCCGTAATACCGTTCACGTTGCCAGGCCGCCACTCCGGACGGGACGGTTCCACTGGGATGTTTCTCGGGACATTAGATTGAGGAGCACTTGTTGTTGCTCCAGCATGGGGAGGGTCGATATCCATAGCGTTAGGACTCTTAGCGCCGACAGGCTCCGCGGTAGCCTTGCGACCTCGCCAGTCACTGCCGTCGTCACTATCGTAGTCGTCGTTCACCAAGCCCGCACTGCCTGCTGTTGGCCTCACCTTCGTCTTCCGAGAGCTCGATCGAGTAGCGCGAGTTGGGGATACGGATACGTAAGGCGCGAAGTTCTGTGCTCCTATCCGCTGAGTCCAGTCTTGAGCGTCAAATATACCTTCAGTCGAGGGCGAGCCGGCAACTTGTCCTGAAAAGTCCTTCTGCTGTCGAAGGGTCGGGCGTTTAGTCGGCGATCGACGGCCTACACGGCTTCCAGATTGAGATCGACCCTTCGCGTCTTGAACAGGGCTTCCCGCACTGAATTGAAAGGCCTCAGGACCATCACCTTTAACAAACCTAGTGTTGATGTCATCAGTGCTCCTCCGACTAAATGAGTGCTGTGGGGCCTCGGTGCGTGTGAATGTGTCTTCGTCGATGGGGAAATTGAAGCTATCGCAAGGTTTGGTGTCAGCTGGGTCAATCGGACCATGAGTCTGCATTGGGGAAGTGATCTGGCGCTTTTCGCGGCCAAGCGGCGTCAGGTCCGGGGCTTGTCTCTGAACAAGTCGGCTCAAAAGTTCGCCTTGCTTGCGTTCAAAAGGTGTGAGAGATTGACTTCTTGAACTATCTCCACTGGGAGATGAGGAGGCAGAGGATGATGCATCGCTCGTGTGATCTTGGCGCTGCATTGTCGGCTCCTCCCAAGTCGCAGGCGATGGATTCTCGCCGAACGCAAAGTTCGGTTTCAGAAAAGCAGAAGAAGTTGAAGAATAGAAGTTGCCGTACATTGAAGATGTTTTGGGCGTTCCCGCTGTATGGGTGTTTCCGCGTCCTGGTCCAACGTCAACTTCAGTTCTAGATAGCGATCTAACGGAGGACGAACCTTCGTTTGAGGTTGCAGGTTTGGCTTGGGTACCCGTCTCAGTGAAACCAGACGCCACATTCGGAGGCGTGTATCTCGCACTGGCCTTAGATCTAAACGGATCCTTAGGTGAATTCGCCGCGTTCGGTCGATCGTCTTGAGGAGTCGTGGATGTGCGGGGACTCGAAGGTTCCGTTCGTGCCTGGCGCGGGACACTCTGAGCGCGTTGGCGAGCGCTTCCAGGTGAGAGGTCGGGCCCATATCCTTCCTGGGTCGGTCGAGGAATCTCGCGTGTGCTCTTGGCTCTTCCAATAGGGACGCCGTCAAATGGGTTCGTCTTCTCGCCACCATGCGAAGAATAGGGTGTGCTCTGCCGATTGTCCGCTTCGCGAAACTGGGCAAGGGGATCCGGCACACCTGTTTTACGAGCGTTGTCGGCAAAGATATTGGAGTGACGGTTCGTAGTCGAATAATTAGACGCATTTACTGGCGGCTCATCACCAGGAACAGGCGAATGAGGCACATAACCACCTTTGCGTGCTCCAAATGCAGCCTCCGCTCTTTGCTTCTGGGAAGGTGTCCGCGGCACAGGTCGCTTTGGTGGCTCAGGTCGCTTTGGTGGTTCGGGCGGCTCGTTTCTTGACTTCGGCTGGGATTGACTGGCCTTGCCCTTCATGTTTTCAAAGGCGTGCCAGGCGTTCCGCTTTGCTTCCGGATCGCTCTGTTGGTGAGCCTTGGCGGTGGGAGCAGCCCCTGAGGCAAAGTTGCGATACCGGTTGGCTCCCGAAGACGGGGCGGGGTTGCGAGCTGTCGCGTTGCGACGGGGCGGAGGAGGGAAATTGGAGCCAGCATTCTGCCATGGATTGCCCTTCACCCCAGAAGCTGTAGGGTATCTTGATCGCGTTCTGCCGGCATCGTACTTTGCTCTTTGTTCGGGGTCGGTCAGGACTTCGTGGGCGGACTGGATCATCTGAAACTTGGAGTTGACCTCGGCCTCTCTGCCCGGGTTGCGGTCAGGATGGTACTTGAGAGCTACTCGAAGTCAGTACACCACAGGGATACACATAGAAACGACGTCGCACCAAGTTTTCGGAATTGCTTTTTGATTTCATTGACGTCGGAGTTTGCTGGAATTTCCAGGTCCGCGTAATAGTCCCGGCTCATGTCAACGCCTCCCATCCTGGCGGTAGATAGAGGTGATCAGCTGTCAGCAAGATCCAGATATTGGTTGGTCTTGCGCAAGATGCATTCCAAGGTTAAACAGCGTTTATGTTGACGATAACGCCGCGTCGGTTTCGGGTGTTGGAAGCTTGTCTAGTAGTCCAATGTTAAATGCAGCTCGCCAGTGATGGCGAAGTAGCGGAAGGTGACGTTGTCGGTTGCTAGTGGCTTCGCAACGGGGCGCGGCGTAGCTGAATGAGGTGGTCGAGAGGCGGTGCACCTCACAGAAGGACCGGACTGGTCGAAAGGAGGTTATCGAGCGCGATGGCTGATAGTCGAAGGCGAGGGAAGGCGCAAAAGAGCGGAAGGCTAGTAGTAGGTAGGTAGCGACGTTGTCAGCATTCTTGTCACGGGGCAGCTTGTGACAAAGCGGTCTCCCGTATTGGAGTATCGTGGAAGGTACAGCAGACCCTATACGAATGAAGGTAAGCATCAAAGCAGGCCAGCAGTCCGGGCTCGAGGCACGACACAGCATTGCTGTTCGTCCCTTTTACGGCGCAATGTCGCAGCGTACCGAGCAGAGGGAGAGACAGAGATAAAGAGAGCAACTCACCGAATGACGTCAAAAAGCACCAGTAGATGCAAAGGAGAGGAAGTGTGTCGGACTGCGAACGGACAAGCAGACGAGCCTCCAGATGGCGGAGAGATGTGATGCGGCGCTGTGTCGATATCCTCCAAGAAAAAAGGGAATTTGCGAGTTGTCAAAATAGGACAGCTGTCAACTACATAAAAACTGGGAGCTGGAAGAAGCAAATATTCTCCAAAGGTCTTGTTGACGGCCCGTATCGTCCTTCTTGTCTGTTCCGTTGCGCGGGCAGCAGAGGGTTATTGGGGCAAGGGTCTAGGTTTTTCGTAGCAGGAATGTCAGGGACTCCCCAGCGAAGCCTGCATTTTCGTAAGGCAACCGCTGGTGCTCCGACTGCCCCTCCAAAACGGAAGTCACTCCAGCTGTGCTGAGCCACTGTTCTATGCACTGACGTTTTTTTGTATGGGATCGGGCCAAATACCAGCGAAACTAGTAATTTCAACCAGTCAGGCTGATGGCCATAGAAAGAAAGTTTTTACGTCGACTGCATGCAGAGACAAGCAGCGCTTCACTCCCGACAACCTCGAGTCGTCTTTCCTACACCTGCCTGCCTTTGGCATGTTGGTCTATCCTCTCAACCATCAGCGTCGCGACGTTTATTACCTGACCTCTGACGTTTTGTCGGTGTTCAAACCTGCTAGCAATTCACATCTGTCATTCGTCCTTCTTAACGTGTCTTGTTGTAACATCTGCATTTCTGTGTGGTGTTCGACATGCTTTGGCTTGTCTAGCTTGTCCAATCTTTTGGCGCCCGTTCTCCTATAGCTCGGCCAGGAGACTCCGTTCCGATGTCGTCTGTCTGCGGTGTTCGTCCGTTTCTTGAGGTAAGGTAAGGTAGCTGAGACAGAATACCACTTGACGTGTTCACTCTTGCAACGAAAGTGGTTGTCTTGTGGAACAATCCTAGGCAGGCCTCCATGCAGCATGATCTGGATGGCGCTTGCCATCATACGCTCCAGCTTCGACACTTGATTGAAATCTGAATCGCCTGCCTCCATTGTGACCGTCGTATTTCCCTTTCTGCTCCGATTCCTCGATTCTGCACGATCGCATCTGGACGGGACCAGTTAGGCTATCTTCGTTACCGGACGATTTCTGCTCTAGTCAACCATATTCAGCCTGCTCAAGAATGGCTAGTACATTATTGCTCCGATTTTCGAGAAGTTTCGCCGGTTTCCTATCTAAGGCCAAGGTCATGAACGACCATGGAGTTCTGTCAGTCCGCAACAAAGTAGTGGACGACGGAGAGAAGAGCGTTGCATCGTCCGCGATGATGTCCTCGTTCACGAATCTCACCCTGCCAAGGAGTCAGGAAAGGTCACGAAGGCATCATTAGACATAAGTCAACTTTGGCGCCATACGATGGGACCGGATTCTATCAACGACAACATGTGCTTTGAGGACAAACAAGATCGGCTGGAGAGATGTTGAAAGGAGTAGTAAATGGTCGAGAGCAACCAGCCTGAAAGGGATTATAATGTACCGGAGGGAAGACTGCGAAGGCAACGGAGAGCTACCTATGGTTAGATCAATAAAGGAGACGCCAAACCAGGTCAACGGCGAAAATGACCAGGAGTGGTGACCCAAAACTGCGTTGATACGGATTAAGACGGGGACGCGTCGTGGTTGCCCGGCCGACCGTGAGGACATCCTAGTTTCAGATGACCTCTTTGCACCCTTGGCTTTGGTCATGAAGTGCTTCCACAGGAACTTCGTCATATGCTTCAAGCAATTCGACTTTGCGATGTACCGAAAATCCATACGAGGTCGTGGCAAGGAATAATACACGCACGCAATGCTATACCCCGTGGCCATCCACTGGCACCCGTCCAGTCCTGCCCGCAGATTATTCTTCTCATAAGCGCGTTCGCAGGTGTCTCCAACACTGCTGTATCCCTCGCACACAACGGAAACGCCGAAAAACTACAAGGGGCTCTCAAGCCAAATCCTTGCTCATCTCGTAGGACCAACCACCATCTCTACGCAGCCTATCACGGGCAGCAATGTCCTTCCGGATCTCGTCTTCTGTTAAACGGTCTGATCCGCTCCAATTTGCACTTGATGTGCGCGCTCGGAACTTGTGCCATCTCTCCTTGCTGTTGTTGAAAACTTCCTCCATGTTCAAAGCACGTGGGGGGCCAAACACGTTCATGGGGTCCAGGTTCTCCTGTCGCATAAGGGCTCTTCGCAAGTCGGGTGAATCAGCCCAAGGCGCAACAAAGTCATCAGCCTCGTCGTCATCTTCAGCATCCGTGTCAATCTCGGGCAACTCAATCTTATCGCCGTCCTGGAAACGGGGTGACGATCGTGTGGCGGATTTCTTGATCGTCGTTGTCTTTGCACTCGCGGGTGGCCGCGCCGGAGTCTTGTGTGCTGGTCCCGCGGTGTTAGGGTTCGGGTTGAACGGTATATCTCCTTTTGCGAACTGGTTGATGTCCAATTGCTTGGTTGCCTTGACTGTGCTGTTGTGTTGGGCCGTGACAACTCCCTTGAACAAATCTCTTGACGCACTTTGGGGTCCATTTCCGTAGCCGCCCGAGTACATAGACTTGGCGGACATGTCCTGAAAATGTGTATTAGCAGATGGTCGGGCCAAGCATCAGTAGGAGAGTATACGTACCTTCTTGAAGCCAACGGATGGAGGACGCACAGGAGGCCCCTTGATATTGGGGGGCTGGATGTCCATGTCAAGTTCGTCAGCGAAGTCATCGCTGGTGCGCCTCCGCTTGGCCTCCTTGGTCTGATATGACGGCCCGTTACGAAGTGGCTTGCGATTCTCCTCATCGTGTGGAAGAGGTCGTTTGGAACCAGCCTTCGAAGCGTTGGAGAGAATTGCATTAACTGGTCGATCCTCTTGAGATCGGGGAATAGTCGATTGCAGCCGAGACGGAGGCCGTGAAGGGGGGCCGTCACTTCGTTGACTTGCGGTGTAATCGGGAGGGCCATTGGGCTGAGATCTGACAGCGGGAGGCGGAGCTCGTGTCTGCTTGGCACGCTCAATTGCAGCCTGCCTCTTCTTTGCCTCAGCTTGCTGCTCCTTCTCTCGCTCCCTCTGCCTCTCTGCCTCTTGACGTCGCTTGAGCTCCTGCTTGCGCTCCTCTTCTTGAACAGCAGCGCGCTTCCGTTCGAGCTCGAGCTTTGCGTCCTTTTTCTTCTGAAGATCCCGCTCTTCTTGTTCTTTCCGCTTGGCGGCAAGTTCTAAAGCTTTAGGGCGGCCGGTGGATCCAGCAGAGCTCTTGAAGCTGTTGACCGAAGCCTGTTTGCTGTGTGAGCTAGGCTGCGATTTGGACTTATTTGATGAGCCAAAGGTGCCCTCTAAGCTAGACGAGAGCTGGCTGTTTGAAGGATGAAATTGAGAGTGCTGAGAAGTAGTATTCACGCGAATAACGGTCGGCTGCTGCTTCGTCCTGCTGGCTGTTTCCTTCGTAGGCTTCGTCGGACGCCGAAGTTCTCTAGTCCTGGCCGCCTGGCTCGGGCCGGCGGATCGAGACGCTGAGGGTGGCGGCACTGGGGCAGGCGCCTCCGTCATTTCCATGTCTGGCTTATCTTTCTCCGACTTCGAAGCCGGAGCAGACGCTTCACTCTCAACCGCGTTCTTAGCCTTGCGAGGGCTGGTTCTCGTAGGCTTCGGGGCTTCCTTGGGCGCCGGCGTTCGTACAGCCCTCTCCCTCTCTTTCTCCCTCTCCCTCTCTTCCTTTTGCGCTGTGATTTTCTTCTCCATGGCAGCAATCTTTTCTTGCTCCTCGCTGAAGACTCGAGCTTTCTCACGTTCCTCAGCTCGAGCTCTATCAAGCTTGTTCATCTGATCAGCCATCAGACGTGCCTCTTTCTCCTTGCGCTTGTCCTCCTTCTCCTTCTCGACGGAAGCTCTCGTTCTGCGCGCAACAGGGCGCTCGGGACTTCCTGGTGGAAAAGTCGCTTGAGTATCGGCTGACTTGTGCTTGGACAAGTCTGGGTACAAGGGCTCGGCGTATGTTGATTGAGGAACAATTGACTCCGAAGACGATTCAGAGTGGAAACCAAGACGAGTGCTGGAGGGCGACTTAATTGATGAAATCCCCTCGGCACTAATGGCCGCACTGCTTGCAAGAAGACCCTTGGAAGTTTTCAGGATAGAAGACAGCTTATTCTTGACCTGCTTCAACGGGCTATCGCGGAAGCTTCGTGTCGGCGACTTTGGAGACTCAGAGCCTCCATCTTCTGGGACTGAGGACAGGGGGTTGGAGACAGAGACGTGCTTGTGAGGCACAGTCAGGTCTTCGACCATCTGATCTTTTGACATTTCAGGCAGAACCGACACCGAGGCGGATTTGCCGTGGCCATGGGTACTAGTGTTGCGATCAGGAATGACGGGTGCCCGCTTCGGAGAGCCTGGTCGGCCAGGGGGTTGCCGCTGCTTAGGCAAAGCAAACTCGGGGCCACTAACGGTATCGGCACCGCCAATCCCCTCCATGACGTCGGCAGTATGGCTCTTAGGCAAGTGGGGTCGTGGGGAAGAGGCGGCGTTGTCCTTCGTTGGAACAGGAGGTGCAATCCAGTCGTCCTCGTCCTCGTTATCGTCCTCAGGGAAAGCTCCGGGGGTGGGAGGTGCTGCTGCTGACTTCTTCATGGGCGACGCTGGCTTGAACTCCGGTGCTGGCTGAGGAGCAGCAGGCTGTGTGAGTTGCTGCGCTACCGCAGAGCTTGGAATCGATTTGGAAGGCCGGCTAACGTTCGGCTGGGATTGGCCGAGCATACTGATTTGATCTTGCAGCCGCTGTGTGTAGGCCTTGTTGTGAGTGGACGCATAGCTGTCGGTCACCTTCGTCGTATCTTCTACAGTATCGATATCCATAGCGTCGTTATCCTCCTCCTCATCCGAGTCGCCGAGAGGTTCCACATTGTTGCCCAGACTTTTCCCGCCAGTGTGTCTGCCATAATAACTCTTGCGGTTGTTGTCCAAATGACTTGTCCGTGAGACACGAGGTCCCAGACTTTTGTTCTTGAGGGGCTCCCTTGCTGGGAGCGAAGCAAAATTGAGACTGCTCTTTCTAACAGGTCTTATGGGACTCGAATCCACGGAAGGGGACCGGGTGTCATCGTCGAGATGAACGTCCACTTCTGCTTGCAACTGAGCATCGGGTGTAGGTTCGGGTGAAGGAGACAGTGCTGGTCCAAGTGTCGGCGACGCCGAGGCGTCTTTGGCAGCAGAGCGCTTGACGGGCGACGTTTTGACGGGCGAATTCTTTGCAGACAACGCACTCTTTGCCGAACGAGGCTTAGGAGACCGAGCCAAGTAAAACGGTTCCCCGGCCTCCTCGGTATGGTTCTGGAAAGCTGGGGACTCTGGTTCCTTAATCGGAGCTTCCAAAGTTGTGTCCCTCATCACCCGTGTCGTCTGCTCTTCCTTCGCGGTCTGAAATGTGATTTCCGGTGAGCGCATGGTCCTCGTCACGGTCGGGCTTTGTGACGCGTTTTCCTCGTCGTTGGTATGGAATGCGATGTGAGCACTCCTTCCGGCAGTCTTGGGGGGACTGGATCGAGGTTCGGCAATCTGCGTGTCTTCTTCGACGAGGTCGACGTCCATGTTGTCCAAGTTGTCCATATCCTGGCTGCCATAATAGCCCGAATCAGCCAAGGCCACGGGCTGCTTGGAAATGGCGGGTCTCGGTGATGCGGTTGGTTTGCGTGGAGAGACACTTCTGCTAATCAAGGGGGACGAGGTCGCTTTAGCGACTTCATTCTTGTTTGTTGAAGTCTGGGCGAGCTGTTGTGTGAAAGCGTTCGGCGCGCCGTTGGGAGTTGCGGAGAATACATCGGATAATGGCTACATGTTGTCAGCGATCGTATATAAACGCGCTCAACGGTCAGCAAACTTACTACTCTAGACTCGCCGTTGTCGACTTTACGCGCCGTTCGCGGCGTCTTGCCACGAAGTTTTCCTGGAGTCTTGAAAATCTCGGCCACATTTCTGCTGCCATCGTTAGATAGCGAAGTCACGTCGGTGCAGGGATGTACGTGCACTTCGTTCTCGTTGAAGATCCCAGCCATATGCTCGTTGAGCCAGTCCAACTCATTCCTTGCTGCGAAGGAGAATTCTTCTGCTTCTGCTTGGACGATGCTGAGAGCCGTTGTTCTTTCTTCAACAATCCAAGAGGCGGAGCCAATAGGCACACGCGTGCCTCGCATCGTAGCCATTCTGTGAGCTAAGGCGCGACGGGCGCGAAAGTGCCGCTATGAAGGAGAAGGAAATGCTAGCTGGTCATGGGATTTGAAAGAAAGGTAATAAGTAGTAAGGGAGCTTGCTTGAGGGAAAAGAGGACGACGAAAGTGGGAAGCAAAGCTGTGCTGGATGTGAGCGGTGGTGTCGATGGGCCTTCATCAACTGCGGTTGCAAACCGAATGTTTTGGTCGAGTCCGCATTTAGCTTAGTGCGTCTGGAGTCGTGGGGCTTCCCTGCCTTGGGGCAATGGCAGTCGCGCTTGTGGCTTGGGTAAGGTAGCTGCCCTGGGCGGGCGAGGTAGCAGACAAGCAGTGGCCAAGCCCCGATAAGGGCCTTATCGAGCGGGAGAGCGGACAAGGGTTGCATGAAGGGGGCGAGCAATGGAAACGCGACCGGACGAAAGTAAACAAAAAGTCTCGACACCAACAAAGTCCTCCTCAGGAACAACAACATCACCGACTAACCGCTGCAGCATGAGGGTCATAGAAGTTATTATAGACGTAAGTGACTCAAACGCATTCGATCTTAGTTGCCAATTCTGACTTTTCCCCAGGGCTTCAAGTCGTACGCCGTACGAACGGTGATTTCGGGATGGTAAACAAATACTACGTCTTGCCTGCTGGGAGGGAGAGAAGGCTCACATCGCATTGCGTAGGGACGAAAGTTTCAACTCGATCACTGGTCTGAACGGTTCCGGAAAGTCCAATATCTTGGACGCCATCTGCTTCGTCCTGGGTATTACCAACATGACCACCGTCCGAGCGCAAAATCTCCAGGTAAGAAAGCAAAACCGGGTGGCTCTTTCAACCGAACATGCGCTGAGTTAATGCGCAACAGGATCTCATCTACAAGCGCGGCCAAGCCGGTGTCACGAAAGCGAGCGTTACGATAGTCTTCGATAATAGGGATAAGAAGAAATCACCCATCGGTTTCGAGGAATATGCGACAATCAGCGTCACTCGACAGATCGTTCTCGGCGGCACCTCAAAATACCTCATCAATGGCCACCGCGCGCAGCAACAGACAGTGCAGAACTTGTTCCAGTCCGTCCAGCTTAATATCAACAACCCGAACTTCTTGATCATGCAGGGTCGCATCACCAAGGTTCTGAACATGAAAGCGGTCGAAATTCTCGCAATGATCGAGGAGGCCGCTGGCACACGAATGTTCGAGGACAGGAGAGACAAGGCGCTGAAGACCATGGCGAAGAAGGAAATGAAGCTGCAAGAAATCACAGGGCTGTTGAAAGAAGAGATCGAACCGAAGCTCGAGAAGCTGCGGACAGAGAAGCGCGCATTCCTCGACTTCCAACAAACTCAGAACGACCTTGAACGTCTGACGAGGGTAGTGGTTGCACATGACTACGTGAAATACCAAGAGAAATTGGAGCAGTCCGCAGCAGACCTCGAAGGCAAGAAACAACGACGAAAAGACCTGGAAGAGTCAGCTACACGGTTAAAGAGCGAGATTTCCCACCTCGAGGAGGACGCTAAGCGAGTGCGCGCTCAACGTGATAAGGAGCTCAAGAAAGGAGGAAAGGCACAAGGCCTCGAGGAATCTGTCAAGAAGCACTCGAACGAAATCGTCAGACTGGCGACAGTCATGGACCTCAAGAAGTCAAGCATGGCTGAAGAAGAAGAAAAGAAGACCGCCATGGAGAAAACAGTCTCGGAGCTGGAAGCAACATTGCAAAGCAAAACCCAAGCATACGACGATATCAAGGCCAAATTCGACGCCGTCAAGGACGACCTTGAGAAGCAAACCCAAGACGCTGAATCTAAGGAGGAGCTGTTGCAAACCCTGCAGACTGGTGTTGCCTCCAAAGACGGCCAAGAAAGCGGTTACCAAGGCCAACTCCAGGACGCCAGGAATCGCGCAACTGCGGCTGTTACTGAACAGGAGCAAGCCAAGATGAAAATTTCTCATCTCGAAAAACGCATCAAGGAGGACGAGCCGCGTGCGAAGAAGGCCAAAGAGCAGAACGCCGGTCTTCTGAAAGATCTCGAAGGTCTCAGATCACAAGCGCAAAAGCTTGAGAATGAGCTGGGTAAACTTGGCTTTCAACCCGGCCAGGAAGAGGCACTGTACAAGCAGCAATCTGCTCTTCAGCAACAGATCCGTGGCCTGCGTCAAGAGGCCGACGGGCTAAGACGAAAGGTCGCCAACATCGATTTCAACTATGCCGACCCCATTCCCAATTTTGACCGTTCCAAGGTCAAAGGTCTTGTCGCCCAGCTCTTCACACTTGACAAGCAGCACACGCAAGCCGGCACGGCTCTTGAGATCTGTGCCGGTGGCCGTCTTTACAACGTTGTGGTTGATACCGAAGTTACTGGTACCCAATTGCTGCAAGGAGGCAAGCTTCGCAAGCGTGTTACCATCATTCCCCTTAACAAGATCGCTGCCTTCAAGGCTTCCGCTCAAGCCATTGCGACCGCGCAAAAGATCGCCCCTGGCAAGGTCGACTTGGCTCTGTCGCTCGTCGGGTTTGACCACGAAGTATCCGCTGCTATGGAGTACGTCTTTGGCAACACTCTGATCTGTGCGGATGCGGACACTGCCAAGAAGGTCACTTTCGACCCTAATGTCAGGATGAGGAGTGTCACTCTTGAGGGAGATGCATACGACCCATCCGGAACGTTGTCTGGTGGTAGCTCTCCCAACTCCAGCGGCGTTCTTGTCACTCTGCAGAAGCTCAACGACATCACTCGCCAGCTCAAGGAGGCGGAAGGCTCGTTGCAGCAGCTACAGCAGACTATTGCGAGTGAGAAGTCGAAGCTCGATCACGCTCGCAAGATCAAGCAGGAGCTTGATCTGAAAAGCCATGAGATCAAACTCGCTGAGGAACAGATTAGCGGCAACTCTTCTTCGTCCATCATCCAGGAAGTGGAGAACATGAAGGAGACCATCGCTCAGCTCAAGACCGACACCGCCGAGGCCAAGAAGAGGCATGCGGAAGCGAGTGCCGACGTCAAGCGAATCGAGAAGGATATGAAGGACTTCGACAACAACAAAGACGCGAAGCTCGTCGAACTCCAGAAATCTCTTGACAAACTTAGAGCCAACCTTGCAAAGAACTCCACCTCAGTAAAGGCGCTTCAAAAGGATGTGCAGAATGCCCAGCTCGACTCAGAACAAGTCGCTGGCGATCTGTCCGCCGCCCGCGAGCAGCTTCAGGAAGTCGAGGTGGCCATCAAAGCCCAGGAGCGGGACATTGAGGATCTCGTTAAGCAACAAGCTAGCCTGCAAGAGACGCTCGATGGCGTCCAGGCTGAGTTGGACGACGAGCGTGCCAAGCTCCACGGCTTTGATGATGAGCTGCATGCTCTCGAGGATGCCACCCGCTCCAAGAACGCCCGCATCGCCGAGGAAAGCCTCGAGATGCAGAAGCTTGGTCACCAAGTCGACAAATTCCACAAGGAGCAAGAGTCTGCCGTGCAACGGGTAGCGGCTATGGAGAAGGAACACGAGTGGATCGCCGACGAGAATGACAACTTTGGCCGCACGGGAACGCCTTACGACTTCAAGGGCCAGAACATCGCCGAGTGCAAGGCCACGCTGCGCAACTTGACAGACAGGTTCCAGGGCATGAAGAAGAAGATCAATCCCAAGGTTATGAACATGATCGAAAGTGTCGAGAAGAAGGAGGTCTCCCTCAAGCACATGATGAAGACGGTCATCCGCGACAAGAAGAAGATCGAGGAGACCATTATAAGCCTCGACGACTACAAAAAGAGGGCCCTCGAGGAGACGTGGACAAAGGTCAATGGCGACTTCGGCCAGATCTTCAACGAGCTGCTGCCCGGCAGTTTCGCCAAACTGGATCCTCCCGAGGGCAAGTCCATCAGCGACGGTCTCGAAGTCAAGGTATCTCTCGGAAAAGTGTGGAAGCAGAGCTTGACAGAACTCTCTGGGGGACAGAGGTAAGCCCGACCTGTAGTCTCCGTTACCGAAGAAATCGATACTAACAGTACAAACAGATCCCTCATCGCCCTCTCCCTCATCATGGCTCTGTTGCAATTCAAGCCCGCACCAATGTACATTCTCGATGAGGTTGACGCCGCTCTCGACTTGTCGCACACTCAAAACATTGGTCGTCTGATCAAGACCCGCTTCAAGGGCTCACAGTTCATTGTCGTCTCCCTCAAGGATGGCATGTTCCAGAACGCTAATCGCATCTTCCGCACCCGGTTCAGCGAAGGCACAAGTGTAGTCCAGGCTTTGACGGCTGCCGACCTCAAGTAAGTCGTCGGTTCGAGCGATTGAGGGCCTTGTTTTTGCGCCGGTCTGGATTGGGCAGATATCACGATGATGATGATGACGATGATTTGGGATGTTTCACACGTCCCCTAAACTTTTCTTGCCATTGAAGCGGTTTTTATAACAGTTGTATATGATGATCGATCGGAGACTGGGCGGTTGGATACCATGGAAGGCACGCAAACGAGGCGCAACTACGGAAAACGGACATACGCCCACCGTGTTGTTCTTCGCGGGGTCTGGATGTTGTACTTGAATGAACCAACGGAGGAAGCGTGAGGGAGGAGTTACGGCATGCTCTATATGGAGGCTCATGTGCGGATAATGATGAACTTGAATCTTGCTTAATTATTCGGAATGTTCTATGGTCCGTATTTTTATTTGCGTGACGATGATACCATTCTATGTCTCTCGTGTCTCTCCGTCCATTTGTTGCACCAAGGATTCCGTGCCTTTGTCTTTGAG
>JAVHLU010000367.1:0-64901 GCA_036785755.1 Colletotrichum ledebouriae
TAAGCTATTAGTATTTATATAAGAGGTTATTAAGAATAGCTAGAAGGCTTATATTATATATATTTTAGGGAATATCGCCCCCTATAAGCTACTAATAGAGGCCCTAGGTAAAGAGGACGCCTTAGAGAGCGAAATAAAATTACTATTAGAACTACTTAGTAAATAGGTAATGTTTAATAAGTAGTTAGTAAAGGAATACTTAGCCCTAGAGGGTATAAAATATATTATTAACTTAGTTAAAGAGAAGAAACCTCTATATAAGCCTATCTACTTACTAAATAAGTACTAGCTAGAGGAGCTCTACTAATATATTACTAATAACTAAGTAATAGAATAGATTTAACCCTTAATAAGCGAGGCGGGCGCCCCTATTATCTTTATACCTAAGAAAGATAGATCCTTATACCTTTATATAGATTATTAAGGCCCTAATAAGGTAATACTAAAGAACTAATATCTACTCCCCCTTATTAGTAAGCTATTAGATAGGCTTTAGGGAGTAAAATAGATCTTAAAGATCGACTTTTAAGATATATACTATTATATCTATATTAAGCTAGAAAACTACTAGAAGATAGCTTTTAGGACTTATTATAAGTACTTTAAATATACTATTATATTATTTAGACTTATAAACGCCCTAGCGACGTTCTAGGTATATATTTACTAAGCGCTTACTAAGCTATTAGATACTTATTATATTACTTATATAGATAATATTATAGTTTACTCTAAGATAAGAGAGTAGTATATAAAAGACTTTTACTAAGTACTCCGTAAGCTTTGCTAGTAGGCGCTATATACTAAGCTTAGTAAGTAGAGGTTTTACTAATAATAAGTAGAGTTCCTAGGGTATATTATTATGCCTAAAGGTATATTAATAGACTAAACCTATATCTAAGCTATTACTAAATAGAAGCTACCTAAGATATATAGGGAGATCTAAGTCTTCCTAGGATTCTATAATTTCTACTATAAGTTTATTATAGGCTATTTAGGTATTATAGCCCCTATAATATCCCTACTAAAGGGTAGCGAGAATAGTAAGAAGGGAAGCGAATTTTACTAGCTAGAAGAGGCCTAATAGGCCTTTAAAAAGCTCTAAGCTACCTTCTACTTAGTAACTATTCTCTAATATTAAAACCTAACTTATAAAATAAGGGTTAAAATAGATATTTCTATAAAAGCTATATCTAATATCCTATCGTAGTATATTAATAGCTAGTAGCGACTAGTTACCTATTATTTATAGAAGCTGAGTAATACTAAGTAGTATTAGGGAGTAAGCTAATAAGAGCTTCTTATTATAATTAAAAGCCTAGACTACTAGGCTTATTACCTTTAGGGTATATTAAAAAAGTTTATAATCCTAATAGATTACTAGGTACGAAAGGGAGTTATTAGTATATTAGTATAGGACCTTTAGGGAAGGCTCGCTAGATAGGTATATAAACTCTTAGCGTTTAACTTTAACCTAGAGCATAAGTTAGGGGTTATAAACCTAGAAATAGGCTATCTAGGAGGCTAGACTATATAGAGGGGGAGGTAAAATATAATAATATACTCCTAACCCTAGTAAAGAAGCTAGGGTTTATTAGTAACCTACTAGTAGACCTCTAGATAAGTATTATTACTTTATAAGGTAATATAGAGACCTTAAGAGTATTTATTAATACTATAAGGGCTAGTATAAAATAACGCCCCTTTTAGATAGATAGCTCTAGGGGTAGAGACGCCTTAGTCTCTAGTTAGTATAGCGCTCTATAGTATACTAATACTACTATAACTATAGTAGCTATAATAACCCGACGCTAAAAAGCAAGGGAAGATATAGAGAACGCTTAGCAAGAGGTTACTAACCTAGAGGACTCGCTTAGAACTAGGGTTATTATAATATAATAGTATATCCTATACTAAGTTATAAGGGAGCTTATAATAAGCGAAATAGCATATAGTTAGCAACCCTCTAAAGTAATAGAAAGTCTTATCTATAGACTATAAGCTAATAACTTATACTACTAGACCTAATTAGAGAGGGTATATAAACTAGCTAGCGATTATAGGGGCTATATAATTAATAGCTATAGAACCTTATTCCATAAGGGAAGGTTAGAGATACCCTAGGAGAGGTCCCTAAAACTTAAAATCCTTTGCTAATACCACGACGACCGCAGGGCAGGTTATATAGGGGTAAATAAGACTACTAAGTTAATCTCGAGGAAGTTCTACTAGCTAAACTTAGCTATAGATATATATAATTACGTTATAGGGTGCTATATATACTAAGGGATCCGGGTTCTAAGGTATAAGCCCTATAGAAAGTTATACCTACTACCCCTACTAGCGCACCTATTTTAAGAAATTAGTATAGACTTTATTACTAAATTACTACTAAGCTATTAATATAAAGGCGGGGAGTATAACATAGTTCTCGTTATTATATACTAAATAACTAAGTTTATTATATTTATCTTAATAATAAAGTAGCTAATAGCTACTAAGTTAGCGTAGATTATCTATAAATAGGTTAAGTACTATTTTAGCACCCTAGAGGGTATTATTAGTAACTAAGATAAGCTCCTTACTAGCTAGTTTTAGGAGGAATTTATAAGAGAGAGGGCTATTAAGCGCTACCTCTCTACTATATATTACCCCTAGACTAATAGGTAGTTTAAAAGGATATACTAGATATTAGAAAAGTACCTATAAGTATACGCTAGTAACTTGCTATAAGAATAAGCTATCTAGTTACCTAAGGCTAAGTTTATATATAATAATAGTTACTATAGTACTACTAGCTACTTACTAATAGAGGCCTTATATAGCTACTACCTATATTACGTAGAATATATAACCCCTGCGAATAGGGTTATAGTATAGGGTATAAGGGAGCGAATTAAATATATCTTAAAGCTTTATAAGAGGGCTTAGGAATAGTAGTAGAAGGCTATTAAGGTATAAGCTAAGTATTATAACACGAGGTATAAGGAATAGACCTACTATTAGGGATAAGTTATTAGGCTATTAATAAAGAAATTCTAGTTTAAGAATAAAAAACTAGCGCCTAGGTTTATATAAGTAGCTATTATAGAACTAATTAGTATATAAGCTTATAGAGTTTATCTACTATTATAATACTAAAGGATATATAATATATTCTTAGTTACTTTACTAGAGCTATAAGATAATTACTAAGTAAGTAGTAAAAGCTTGCTTATATACCTAGAGCTTAAGGATAAGCTAGAGGAATAGGAAGTTAAAGAGATCGTTATATAATAAGGCGTTAGTAATAATATATAATACTTAGTTAAGTAAATAGGATAGCTTATAGAATATAATATATAAGAACCTATAGAGAACTTAGTAAACGCGCAAGAGGCTATTTATAAGTTTAATAGATAATATAAGAGAGCTTATAAGAAATAGGATAACTAGCTACTAAAACTACTATAATAAGTTAGTAATTATAGACTATAAGACTATAAAATAGAACTTAAATTAGAAGTAAAACGTTAATTAAATTAAGTAGTAAATTATTACTAAGGCTATAGTAAAAAGGGGTATTATCCTATAAAGGGGAAAAAAGCTAACTATCTAATTAGTTATTAACTTCTTAGGATAGCTATAGGGGTAACTACCACGACTGCTACGACTACGAGTAGTACTACTATAACTACTATAGTAACTAGTTACTAAACTAGTGCTATTAATATCCCTACTATCGCTACCTATAGGCTAACTACTAGCTAACTTATTACTAGCGCTACTACCTAACTCGCTATTAGAACTATTATTATTAGAGATAGTAATAGTAATCTTAGCTCTCTTAGTCTTCTTTATTAACTCTTCGCTACTACTTTAGCTATACTTAGTAGGGGTATTAAGATAGGAGGCGTAGGAGATAGGGCGAGTACTAGTAATAGTAATAAAGCAGGAGGGGATATTATTAGTAGTATACTTAGCGAGATTTTCCTAAAGCTCCTTATAAAACCTAGGGAAAAAGGTAATATTACGCTTATAAGTATATATAGGGACTAGCTTTATTAAAGGGTTATTAAGTAGGTAGTTAATCTTATTATAGAGGTAGTTAATAGGACTATTATTATAAATATATACTAGCTAAGTAGTATTTAGGCGCTAAAGAATATTAACGCTATTATAAAGGGTACTAACTTAAAAACTAGTAGTTAGTAGGATATAATTAGTAAGGGAATAGCGAGTAATAGCCTATATAGACTAGGATATTAAGCGCGAGGTACTTATAAATTAAGGTAAGCTCTTAGAGCTAAAGCTGCTCTATATTATAGCTACTACTACTAGTAATAGCATTATAAATAAGCTTAGTAATACGCTTCTACGCTATTAAATAGTTACTAAGCGTAGCTAGAATATAGTAATAATAAAGAGGGGTTAGGATACTATTACGCTACTAGATCTAGATCTAGTAGAATATATTCTAAGTTATCTAGGCTATACCCTAAAGCTCCTAAGGGACCTAAAAAATATTAATATATAGTAACCTATTAGCGAATTAGTAGAGACTTATAGTAATATATTTCTTCTTATCGAGGTTATAATAGATATACTTCTACGTATACTCGCTATATATATAGCAAAAGTAGATAATATCCTAATATATTTTATAAAAATAGCTAAGGTAAGGATAGCTACTATTAGTATTATTAGTAAGATCGCTAGAAAGAATCTTAGGATTATAGAGGTACTTTATAAGAACTACGCCTATATATATAATATAAGATATTATAGAGAGCTATTAGTAAAAAGCTAGAGAGTAATATAACTAAGATTAGAAGAGAAAGGGAGAGAACTTAATAATTATAATAAAAGCTTATAAAATAAGTATTAAAATAGGAGAGGTAGCTAAACTAAAAAAGATTATAAAGAGGAGAAATTCTAATTAAGTTAGAGACCTTAAAAAGAAGATACCCTTTTATATTTTAAGTTACTAAGTAATAAGGCTAAATAATTACTAGTTATATACTACTAGATAGTTATATAACTATTAGTAATTAATTAAAGATAATAGTAATAATTGAAATTTAAAAATACTTATAACGCGCTAGGAACACGAAAATACGTTATTCGCTATAACTATTTAGATCTAGTATAGAGGGTGAGAGCAAATAATATAATAAAGGTATAGAGACGCCGCCCTATAGTTAGTAATAATATCTATAATAACGCAGAGCTATATTACCCTACTAGTATACCTTAGGGACTAAGGCATTAGAGGGGGGGGTAATTATAAGGAATAATAGCAGGTATAGGATATAGAGCTAATGCTATTAGCAAAGTATTAGCAAATTAGTAGTAAATATATATACTCTTAAGAAAACTCTATAAGCTAGAGACTTAGAAGGTTAAGCAATAGTTTAATATAACTACGTATACCTACGTTTTAGTATTCTAGCCTTTCCTGGTTTAGGCCTATAGCTATACTCTTATAATGGGAAGGAATATATTTACTAGTTGTATTGATTTAGAGTTCAGATTTCATAGCGTCCAAGATCTGAGGATTGTTAATGGCTTCGTGTTTCCGAGAGCGCTTGGGGGGGTTCCAGTGGGTGCGACGTAAGCTATAAGTGGGAAAGACTTGCATGGCATTATACATTATCAAGAGCCAAGAGTGGAATGAAGATTTGTGCCTTTCCTAGGAAACACTAGTTACTGGTTAGTGTTTTGTACCTTCCATAGACTCGACGCAATTCTCGTCTTGGCATGTCTGCTAGGTCCCGATTATTGCTAGCTTTTGGGTGACAGTAGTATCAAGGCAAAACTTACAAGGAAGATTATATAATGTGACAGCTTCTTCGCCTGGAAGATCATTCTAACAGAGGCAATCGGTGTTTGGCCCGAGAGCAGTCGCACCTATCAGCTTCATGAGAGGGAGCTCGTGTGATAAGTAGGGCGAGTGAGGCACGACGACCTGGGCTGATTGTGTCTTGAAGTTGTAAATGTCTTCAACTGAAAATGCTACAAAAGTTACAAGACGTCGAATGAAGAGCGCGCGAGACGGACAAGATTAGATGAGTGTGTTGACGGACCAACTTGAAAGCTCAAACCAAGCAAGAGCTTTCCATGAGAAAACAACTGTCTTGAACAGGACACCTGAAGATATTGGAGACTACAACTATCCCTAGCAGCTTCACTATGTAGCTTCAATTATTTGCTCGCAGGATATAACAATACATCTTGGTTTAGTAAGCTTTTTGGCTACATCATCCTCACTTTAACGAGAACTTTGGCTCAGGACGAATGTCGCACAACCGTCAAGTTGATAGTCCATCATAGGTCCTAAGGAATCAACTCCAAAAGCTTACTCCCAAAACTTTGGGCCAAGGTAAGCGGTGAATGCTACCCTTTCTCCGTCTCCAGCGGAGACAATTGATGCCATGTTATGCAGGCCCGGGTCTCTCTCGTCGCCACTTTCACAGATAGATTAGCAATAATCACCGAACATGCAAGACCCGGAAAGCTGTTCGCGGCCGGGATAATACTTACAGTGCGCATCGTGCAGCTTCTGCAAAGTCGTATTTCCCAAGCCCCTGCATCTGCAATAAGCGCTGGTAGCGCTTCACGATCCCGGGCTCATCGCGCGCGTATTGCCAGACAGGCACGTACATCTTAACCTGGGGGACGGCATTTCCTGGAGCTAGCTCAAAGGTGTGATTGAGCCCACAGTACTTACTATCCGGCTCACTGAGCGGCTTCTGCAGACTGTCCCTATCAGCTGGGGGAACGTCTTCCATGTCCATAAGCAGGGGCCAGACAGTCGGAAGAAATTTGGCTGCGGGGAGGCGGCCGCCTAGGGTGAAGGCGTGTTGGGCTGAGGAGAGTGAATTAATGGGCGTGTGGGTGTAGAGCTTGAAGCGAGGCTTCATATGGGGTGCCAGGCAGTCAATTGCCAAGAAATGTATGACGTTATCCTTGCCATCGGAAGTGAGAAACGTCTTGAGCATCTCCCAGGAAGCAAGCAACTCCTTCTCACCATCCGCAAGTCGTATCAGAACGGACTCTGCGACATCTATTAGATCCCGGCCTGTTGCGAGAGCCTTGAGTTGCGGAAACAGATATAGCTTCATATGGATAGCCGGGCTGCCGTTGTCGTTGGGTTCGAGATCAAACGCAACAAAGCAATTTTGCTTAGGCAGTGCACCAGCCACCCCATTGCGACTGGCATCCTTCTCAACTAAACCGGCCTGCTCCTCATCGGTGAGGAAAACTGAATCGACAAAGGCATCCAACCGCTTGCGGTCTGCATGGCATGCAGAGGCTAGACCCTCAAGTTTATCGCGCATGCCCTTCTGTCCCAGAGGGTCATCGGCCTGAGGCGTATCCAAAAGCAGCTGCACT
Source organism: Colletotrichum ledebouriae (assembly GCA_036785755.1). Classification (NCBI taxonomy): domain Eukaryota; kingdom Fungi; phylum Ascomycota; class Sordariomycetes; order Glomerellales; family Glomerellaceae; genus Colletotrichum; species Colletotrichum ledebouriae. The sequence goes on from JAVHLU010000367.1 coordinate 7,375, forward strand.
GAAAACCGTACTTTGGCCTTTTTGTTAGGCGCAAATGCGACACTTAGCTCGTATGGCCCATGATTGTGCGTCCCAATGTAGTACGGCCAGTCAGCCGGGGTAGGCGGTTTGAGGCGGGGAACCACAACCTCACGCGCGAAGTTGAGATAGTAGTCCTGCAATTTCACTGGGTAGGAGCCCGTCCAGCGTAAGAGCGAGGAGAGAGTGTCTTGAACGGTGGGAAGCCATGAGGAGACGAGAGGTTTTGCTTCAGGCTGTCCTTTAATCGTTGAGGAGTGATCAACTTTGCTGTAGACGCCGGAGACGTTCTTTTTGGTGCCATTGGCGTTTTGGACAATGGTAGAGTGGTGAATTTCAGTCATGTTGAAGTTCTTGATGTCCGTAGTAGTACCTTCAGTGTCCGGTTGGCATTCGTAACCGTGGCGTTTGGTGTCGAGGAAACGGCCTGTTCGACTCCTTGGATATATAAAACTTGAAATCCTGCCCTCTCAGAAGTTAGCTCAAGGATTGGATTCAGACGAATCCGGAGCTCGCAATTAGTTGCCTCTTTAGTATTCTGATGAAGTCGTCACTCGGGTGTCACAGGAAGAACTTATTTCTTCTCGGACAAAATGATTTTAGATGAATCCGATGGCTGAACATTGCGGAGTGGCGAATTGCACCAGAAGAAGACAAATCCCTCTTCGGGAAATTAGGTACGGGTCCGAAGGTCCGCACAAGCTAAACCAGTTAATAACATCTAAGCGCTCGGGGTCAAGATGACAAAGTTATTTTTCACGCATGAAACTGAAATACAAGACGGAATCTTCCCATATCGCTATCCATCTCATCTCGACGCCCTGAGAGGTCTAGACTGAAAGTGTGAAATAAACATTTTATGCATTGCCGACAAACCCCTCACAAGGCTAGGCCCCGAACGTTGACATTGGTACAGTACCAACTTGAAGGCTCAAACCACATAAGGGCCTTCTATGAAGAACGGATTAATGGACAGCCTGACGAGACAAGGCATTGTCCTCGGCACACTTTGGGGCTGAAGCCCACGCTGGCAACTTGACACGTGTTCACGCCCGCTTATGGATTGCGACATCATCACAGCTACCGTGAGCACGGCCTCGGGACTTGAGCGAAGGTAATCCTAGGACAACACGTGTTTCTTGCCAATGGGATAATAGCCACGAAAGCATTATCAGCAGACTTCCGGGATGGATGAACCGCAGTGTTGGGTGGCTAGGTGATGTCTTTTGTTAGTAGCTGTTTGCAATTCCGGAGGGCAAACACCTTTTTATTAGGGTCCTCATCCAGGACCAGATAGGGTAAAGATTTCCGCTTTATGCTTTCAAGAATACCACAGCTGCTCAGAAGAACTTCAGAAGAGAGGGGCAACTGACGAAGTCCCCTGTTCTTCTCCGAAGAATTGAAGTACAGCGTTCGCCAACTGCAATGCCAAAGGTTACCAAGTACATTCTCTGGTCCCAAGCCCCAAAGAATCGTCCCATCTTCTCAATCACCATGTATCTAGCCAATCGTGCGCTCTTTCGCGGGAGATCTGCAGGAAGTGTGACGTCTTCCACACTGGAAAAACTTTAGCATCAAATGAAGCTGCTGTATCCGCGAACACGAGGGACAACGCAAAGGCCTCTCGTCGCGGACCGACATGTGCTGTTTGCCTGTCAACGATAACTTTATCGTCATCGGACAACGCGCACGCGTCCTCCTCCAGCCTCAATACGCCGGGTAGATTGTGGGTGCTGCGGTTTTGAATGCAAACCAAGTGCGAAGGAAGTCGAACCTGTCGCTTGCTGCAGATCTTGAGGGGACTCGACACTTGAAGAACCAGCTTCTTAGAGTCCATGCCTCTCCAACTCCGCCAAAATCTCTGCAAGAAGTCTCTAAAGCTTGCAGATATCTGTTTCACCATCTTATGGTCTATCCGCTAAATCCACGAGAGGAAGGCAGACCTTAATGCCACAATCGCGTCTCTATGACGAAATACCTTGACGAGACTATTCGTGGCCCTAGCACATTAGTAGTCTCTAGGGTTGTATACTCACTTCGAACCAGGTATTTGGCAGGAGACGAAGGCAAACCGATAGGAAGGCCCGTAAATATCGGCACTCGTAAAAGCCACGATGGCGACCCATTCTCAAACCGGCTGCAGACATGATAACTTACACAGCCCGTGGGAGAGTTTAATCCCTTCAATCTTTGAGGTAGGGGAGGGGATCTAGCACAAAGAGCCCCTCTGCATTTAAGCTGGAGGAAGCTTACAAACTGCTGATCTGTTCATTCGAGCACGAAGATGTCTCATCCCAGCGGCCACGAGGGCGTTATAGGCTCGTCTTCTAGGAGCTTAGATCGCAACTGTGATCAGTACAATACACGGCTATACTTTCAGACTGCGCGACTCACCGTAGTGTCGCATTGATGGAACTTTGAAGTCTCTGGAAGAATTGAAATCGCAAAACTGACGGCTGCTCATATCACAACCGGCCCCTACCGAAGTGACACTTGGTTTTGGGTACGCCGGCACCGAACAGTCGAAGAACGTCTAGAATGACAACTATCTATTACACCATCAACTATCTATTACACCATCAACTCGGTCGAAGTTGTAAACATCCCTTTGGAAGGTCGTCCCAGACGTAAGCTCGATAATTACGAATAGCATCCTCCATGAAAGAAGTAAAGAAAGGTGCACAAAATTCCATGAAAGAGGAAGAGGGAGGCGCACAACAAAACTTCATCAGGGCCAGAAATTATGCTTTATATCACGTCGCCGTCGTCCCAAATCCCCGCATATTCTGGAAATTCCGTGCAGACAGTCCTTCCTATCAGGCAATTTGCGGCACGTCAAGCGGCTGCCGTCTTTCCTACATCATCCGTCAGTTGCCATTTTGGACTCAGAGAGGAAATTTAGCGGGTTCGAACTTCCGCGAGAGTATAGCCAAGTTGATGATGAGAACGGCAAGTTGTTGACAGGATAGGTAACTTGGAAGCTGATTTAGGTAATCTTTCTCTCTTCTAGATGTAGTCCCCGGCTGCAGATGCGAAAGACGGACATGGAGGATGTCACTGATGTCTGTAGATGATCCTGCGGCTTTTGCAGGTTGGAAAAGAGTTGGGGCTATATTGAGGAAGATCCTGCGGAGTTTGGTACTCTTCTTTGAGAATCCCGTCGGTACGTCTTAAGTGTCTATCTAAATACTTTATCTTTCTGGCTTATTGATGGCTGGATCCCATCCCTCACAGCACCTCACTTCTCGTCTTTCTCCATACCTGATTGTATTGTTGCAGACTAGTGGATCCTCGGTCTCTAGGACCCGAAATGGTAAGAATCGACACTTGGGATGGTCGCCGAGTATTGACGAGATCATAGACTGGAGATGGACTGAACTTTGAAACTCCTCCGAAGGTCCGGGAAGATCCGATGGCGGGACCCCGTCCAAGCTGAGCCCTAAGGTGAGTCTCGGTGGAGGGGGCTCTGGCTATTTCGGTCAAGCCCTCGGTGATCCTCGGTAATCTTCCGGTGAGAGTTTCTTATCTCGGTATACTCACCGCTGATAAGACAGAGCGCCCCACTCCGAGCGCCCAAAATTTTGACTTTTGGAAGGACGAAGAGGAACTTTTGCCCATCATCCCCAAGCCAGACTTCGACCAACAACCCCAATCCCAACGTCAAGTACCGCGAATGAGAAAAGTAGTCATGGCCGGATCCTCGACAAAGAAAAGAACAAATGATGGCCGTCTAGCACCCCCTTCCAAGAAGCAAAAGCGACAGGACAAGAAACAACCCAAGGCAGCTTCCGACGACGAGGAGACCTTCGACGCGGTCAATCTTCTCGACTCCGATGACGATATCATGAACGCGACCGTCGACGACGGAGCTCACACAGACGACAATGACTCAATGAGCTCTGGAGACGAGCGCCCGGCCCCCAAGAAGAAGGCGGCAAAACCCTCCAAGACGACGAAGACGAAGAAGAGCAGAGATGCACCCCTTGACACCGACGAGTCCGGGTCCGGTTCAGAAGAGAGCGACGAAGATTCAGACGGCGGACCGCGCAAGAAGAGCAGACGCGATGATCCCTCCGCCTTCGCGACCTCCGTCTCCAAGATTTTGTCGACCAAACTCTCGAGCACAAGACGTGCGGATCCCGTACTCGCCCGTAGTGCCGAGGCCCACCAGTCATCCAAGGCCGCCGTCGACACAGCACTCGAGGCCAAGGCCAGAAAGCAGATGCGAGCCCAGAAGAAAGAGGCGCTGGAGAAGGGACGTGTGCGCGACGTTCTGGTGGCGGGCGAGTCTGAAGGCACATCCACGGCGGAGATGCTCGAGGGTGAGCGGAGGCTGCGCAAGGTTGCGCAGAGGGGTGTGGTCAAACTATTCAACGCGGTGCGGGCGGCACAGGTCAAGGCTGTCGAGGCGGAGAAGCAGGCACGCAAGGAGGGTGTCGTGGGTGTGATGCGAAGGGAGGAGAAGGTCAACGAGATGAGCAAGAAGGGATTCCTGGACCTGATTGCGTCTGGTGGTGGAAAGCTTAAGAAAGGCGCGTTGGAGGAGGCTTAAAAAGGTGGTTCGAAGGCAGTAATTTTGTTGCCGGTTCCCTGATTTCGGTGCGGCGAGATTTCTCGTTTCCGCAAATATGTGCATAGAGGAGTGATGTCATTCCCTCCTATCGTCCTTGATACCCGCCAATATCTAGCAAAAGCCCAAGCTTGATGTATCCGTCCCCTGTCTGTGATGCCGTGCTTGATGAAAGGACACGCCTGTTTCTCCAGACCCCCCGGCCTTTTTTTTCCGGCGCGGTGTTGTGTATAATATAGTACAGATGATTAAATAATCCTACATGCAGCCTAACGCCGTGCTCAAAATCGTTTAAGAGAAGTCGCTGGCCTGCAGGTTTCGGGTCATCGATGGCAGCTTCACCTTGAGGCCGTCGAGCTCCTTCGTCATCGTAACTTGGCACCCCAGTCTACTTGTCTCGGTGAGGCCGAATGCCAGGTCCAGCATGTCGTTCTCGTCGTCTTCGGGCTCGGGCATCTTATCGTAGTATTCCTCGTCGGTGACGATGACGTGGCACGTCGAGCATGCGCAAGAGCCTCCGCAGGCACCTAATATACGCGGTCAGATATACGTCTCTTATAGGAATGTGTCGATTGACCTACCCTCCATCTCCAAGTCGTTATCCTGCGCAATATCCAGCAGGTTATCTCCTTCGCTTACGGCGATTTTGTGCTCATCGCCATCCTTATCAACAAAGGTCACCCATAACCTGAAGCAATCGTCAACAAAATCCCAGGTGCACCTCCCTTGACCGCTTACTCTTCGCCCGGCTTAGGGGGTGTGATGTGGCCATGCGGCTTCACAGCCGAGATTGAGAAGCTGCGCGCCGAGGGCCATTGCATGCGCCTAGGCGCAAGAAACTGTGTCGTCCTCGAAGGCGCCTGCGAGCTAAAGATGAACCTGGTCTGTCGCCGCAAAGGGGGAGCCTGCCTGCTTGCGCTGGCGGCGAGTCTGTAGAGGGATCTGGTGGGAGACGACATAGCGCTCGGGTCCGTTCTCGGCGGCTTTTTCCCTCGGCGTATTCGCGAAAGGGCGCAAATTGGTTCGGTTGCGCTGGAGGCAGGAGCTCGAGGCTTATGGGGGTTTCAAATTTTCTTTAGAGACCCCTCGTTTAACAGCGGTTGAGCTGGTAAACCGTCGATCGTCGCTGTTTGCTCTTTTGGTTGACGCTGTGAGCAACCCGGCCGAAAATTGTTGGAAAGGCTCGATAAGTGCGCGGACCGGTGGGGATGAATTGGATTCAGCAAAATTTCTATAGGCCCATGGTCTCCGGGAGCTCCGATAAGGTCCACACCCCTCGGGCTTATCGGCCGGCGATTAGCGATGTTCCGGCTCCGGGTTTTCCCCGCCGTCCAGCGCACCTAAGGCTCAGGCGGGCTTTGCGGCGGCGGTACACTACTCTGCATTGGGCAGCATATGGTCCGGGCTTTAGGCGCCAGCGCGGCAGACGCGGCTAGTGGGGATTTTGCTTCTGTTTTCTGTGGTTCCGTGGAAGTAGGCGCACCCCCGCTATTCTTATCTCCGAGAATTTCCAGTTCATCATGCAAAATTGGGAGTCAAAGTGGGAAGCTCCCGAAAGCATGCATCGGTGAGGGTTGAGCCACCAAAACACTACGACATGTCCACACAACGAGACGGGGTCAACCCCCTTAGACCATACTACAAGCCTCCCACGATCGGCGAGGCTCCTGAGCCGGTCTCTGCCTCCTCCGTGCCCAAACCGTTCGCCCGCCATGCCGCCAATGCGACCAGCGAGAGGTACGCGTCCAAGGCTCGCGACATATTCTCCGATATAGACTACAAGGACTACATCAGCGAACCGTCCCCTTCGGTCGTTCAAACCGTCAAGGACCTCGTCGACGAGCTGGTATGGAAGTACACCTCCGTTCTCATGGCCCAGCCGTTTGAGGTGGCCAAGACGGTACTGCAAGTCCGCAGCCATGATGACATGACTGAGGGGCCCGCGGTGCCGACACCCATCGTCACCCCAGTGTCGGAGAAGAGACAGTCTGCGTATGGCAGCACACCATTTGGGCATTCCGACTCCGAAGACTCTGACCTGGACGAGCCTGCATACTTCACCTCGAACGTCCCAGTCACACCGACTTCCTCCCACCCCAGGGACCACTGGAACCGCCAGCCTTCCCCGCCTCGAACGCCGGCCGCGAAGCAACCGGTGCCGCCGCACCAGCTCACCATCCGCCGTCCCGACTCGTTGATGGAGGTAATTGGGCAGCTCTGGCAAAAGGAGGGTGCCTGGGGCGTGTGGAAGGGCTCGAATGCGACGTTCCTCTACTCCGTCCTTTCTTCACTGCTGGAAAATTGGTCAAGAAGCGCCCTCAGCGCCTTGTTCAATGTTCCAGACCTCGGTGTCAAGGAGGATATTGATCGTCTGATCGATATCGCATCACCTTATCCTTGGGCCTCGCTGTTTGTAGCCGCCGCCGCAGCTGTTGCTACTGGCCTTATTCTGGCACCGTTGGACTTGGTCCGTACGAGGTATGTCACGCAATCGGTTATAATCGCCCTCTTTGGCCGAACTAATCCGGGATAGGCTTCTCGTCACCTCGACCTCGAAGCAACCTAGACGAACGTTGTCTACCCTCCGTGCTCTCCCCTCTTACGTCTGTCCCTCACCTCTCGTGCTTCCCACCGTCCTCCACTCGCTTATCCATCCGCTCCTTACCCTGTCTACACCGCTCGTGCTCCGCACGCGATTCCTGATCGATAGCCGAGTCTCTCCGACAACGTTCTCCATCGCCAAATTCTGCGCCTCCTCTGTGGCTTTGTTCGTCAAGCTTCCTCTCGAGACCGTCCTTCGCCGTGGTCAGGTTGCCGTTCTGTCCACCGGATCATATGTCCGCGCGCTCGTCGGAAAGGACCAGGCGATGGAGACGATCATCCCCCCTGGGCGGTACAACGGCGTCTTGGGCACCATGCTCTACATCATGAATGAAGAAGGAACCCGGGCGATCGCAACCCCTCCGGGCCCGGTGAGGAAGGGCAGGACCAAGCCCAAGGTCACAGACACCGTCTTCCGAAAGGGCCAGGGCCTAGATGGCCTCTGGCGCGGCTGGAAGGTCAGCTGGTGGGGTCTCATTGGTCTTTGGACCGCTGGGGTCATCGGGAACAGCGCCGAAGGCGAGTTCTAAAGATCGGGCCAATGTCAGGTCATGAAATCCGCAAGTTATCCGATACTACCACAACCTCCAACATCAGCCACCACCGAGTACGAGCGCAAAGTGCGAAGGCGCGGAAATAGGGCGAAAAACTGCATTTCTGTTGTGCTAGACACGCACTGGGTGGGCGTTGAGGGTCATTTTTCTGGGAACTCTGAACAACCTCTCCTCCACGACCTTGATGAGATACGGCATGATATCCTTCTTCTATAAGCTGCAACTGCAACCATACAACCAAGCCAGCCAATCGAAAAGAAACCGTTCCCTTTCAAGGCAAAGCTGTATCGTTTTCCACGGTCGTAATTCGTCTTCAGCTAGCTTCTTACGCCGAGCCATACCCCTAATAGAAACTGTTGCGTTTAATTATAGGTGCTCTTACTGTGTATTCGTCACCTTGCCTCACGTGCATCATGTCGTGCTGCGAGCCGTGTCACGTCGTTCGTCGCAGCTCGACTCGGTCCGTATCTGTGGGATTTCGCTAGAACTGTCTTCGTACGACCCGGGGGACGGCTCAGAGAGGATAATGCTGGAAGGTGGAGAGCATTCTCGAGGAGGTATGGTGGTACGGGTGCCTGCATTTGGGAACGCAGTGATGCCGCTGTCAGTCACACGCCGGCGGGGCTCATTCATTGCGATAATCACTCCGGCGGGAAGGACTTTGGACTGAGTCTATCGTTCAAGGATTTTGAGTGATGACATGAAGCCGAAGATGGAGGGGCTCAGGAAGTCCTTCAGACTGCCGCCTGTGCCGGCCGCCCTGGCAGGTACTTTCGTATAAGCCTTCCCTCGTGATCCGAGGACCCAGAGGGAGCAAGAGGAACATATCGTGGGCAAGGCTGTTGGGGGTTATTTGCAGTTATCTTTCGGGCATTTTGCTGCCTTTGGGCGGTGCCGGTGAGAAAGGGTGGCAGGGGGGGCCTGCAGATGTCACCCCTGGGACGGCTTGGGGTCCAAAAACGGAGGCGCTGCTAATTAGGCGGCCGCCATTACCATGAATATCACAAGACCGTGGGACATCGCGAACGCTTCATAAAAGCTGCGCGATGGTCCCAGTCGCTCGTAATTTGTCCCAAGCAAAGGCACCCATCAGTTCTCAACGTGTCTCACTTCTTCATCCGAGTACAACCACCTTTTCTCCAGACCTCGCAAGCCCGTCAATTAATACCATTACACAATGGCCCGCTTATCTCTATTTCCCATCACTTCGGCCTTCAAGGCTGTTCTGCTCTTCTGCATCATCCTCAAGCACGTCACTCTCGGCATCGCCCGCTCAACACTGCGACATGCTTGCATGGCTGTCCTGTTCCCTGTCATGCTCGTACAGGTTATCATGATCGAAGGCTGAGACAGTCGTCTCTCGTCAAAACCAGAGGGAGGTGTCACGATGCCGCCCGGTGTTCAATCCCACTTTGATACCCGCCTAAACCGCCTGTCCAGGGGAAACATGTGCAGGACAAGCTGCAATTTATTCAAAGGCTCTGGCCTTCGGGGTTCGACATCTCGTTTCTCTTGCTTGACTGGTTGGCAGTTCGCCGGCTCGAGTCAAACACTCCAAGGCATGCGGCCGACAGCCGCTCAGATGGCGCCATTCGATGCGCCCGCAACCCATGCCGCCGTCGCTTCGTCCTCGTGGTGCACACGCACTCATTAGCCATGTGCAGGCTGCTGCTGTCAGTTTATCATGATAGTTATCGCTGGATCGGGGCTAGGGTTCCATCATCTGGAGGCAGTTAGCGGGTTCTCAACTTGCATCAAGCGGATGGAGGGCAAGGAATGGCTGGGCCGTTCGGCGATGAAAACGTTTCTCCCAGCATCCTGGCGGTCCGAGACAGTCACCAGTCGGCGTCTTCCCAACGCTACGGCGGTGGGATTTAACTAGTCTAGTAAATACAGCATGAATTTGCCAAGTTCCCTCGTCTTTGAAGGGACCGCGTAGCTATCCTTTTTGGGTCTTCTCAAGGCCCAGCCATTACGGATTCGGACAGATGGAGAAACACTCTCGGCCACTAGTGAGAAGAAGGAAGCTGATTGCGGTGCGCGAAAACAAGGCTGGTGTGACTGATCGAGGCGAGTCGTCCCTTGTGTGATCGTAGGCGGAATGGTTCTTCAGTCTGTCGCGCGGTATCCTCTGTCACGAAAAGGGAACCCGTAAGTCGCCGACATCCAGAAGCGACCGGTCGCCAAAACTCAAACCTGTTTCTACCTGTAACGAAGAGTTCTATTCCGAGTTGCATTCCATCCTTCTTCAGGTGTGGCTTTGGAATCGGGACCGTGGCCAAGCGCTGTCCCTCACATCCACCGTGGATATGGCCCCGTTGATTCTGCCCTGCCGAGGTTTTGGACGTCGCTTAAGTCCACGATTGGTCATCGGCTAATTATCTTCGAACGAGGTGATTTCAAGACCTGTGGGTCCAGGTTCACTCACCTTCGATCTCGACCGATCTTGACAGGAAGTGACTGAGACTACCTCGCGAGGGCAGATTTAGCCCAGATGTCTCACTTGAACCCGTGGAAAGCTTCGATCGAGACTCGTCGGCCGTCAGACCAGTAGCTCCGAATATTTTTCAAAATCATTGAGACTATTGGGTTGCTGCTTGATAATGTGAGCTCCTCTACACGTCTCAAATAATTCTTAGAGAAACTACCGCCTTACTAGTAGCAAACTATACATGTCTGTGTCATATCCACCGCAGCTTTCCACATGGCACCGTTTTCGACGTCATTCTGCTGGATGAGCTGAGCTACTTGGCTAGGGTCTAGACGCGGGCGATTTCCACTGCAGAGTACCATAGGCCGCCACATTCAACTAACGCCCGAACTTTATCATCCCATAATCTTGTGAAGGTGAAGAAGGATGCTCCCGCCAGAGACAGCGCCCAGTCGAGCGCTCAGGTATCGTGGCGTGTGATGTAGATTCAGCCGCATCTGGTTTCGGTAACATCTCCCCAAAAAATCAGGAGTTCAGCCCGGCGGAAGGTTCTCCGGAGACAACTTGTTTTATCCACCATGGCATTGAGAGCGAGAGCTCTTGACCGGAGGGCCGGAGCGACCGATTGGAGACAACGAGCGCCGTACAACTCCCTTTGGAACTAATAAGACCGCAAGAGAAGGCAAAATCTTGGAATGTTGGTCTCAAAGTCTCCCTAGCTGGTCCGTATTGACCGGCGACATACAACGTGCGAAACGTCGAAGGGCGTGTTGAGTATAAAGCTCCAAGATCAGCATCTGTGTAAGAGGCATTCGACAGAATCGTCACCATTCTCTTCGATACTTTCTTTCAAAGTCACTCTTCAGTCCTCGACCTAGTCCATTTTGACACGTCCACTCATTCTATCCTTTCAGTCAAAATGGGAGCTCGGAAAACATCTCGTTTCCTGATCGCGTTGGCATCTGTCAGTTCTGTTGCCGCCCATGGCCACGTTACCAACATTGTGGTCAACGGCGTCTCTTACAGAAATTACATCCCTGTCCAAGACCCGTACAGCTCAAATCCGCCCCTCGTCGCCGGATGGTCAGCCAACCAACCCGATAATGGCTTCGTTGATCCGGGCTCTTACAATCAACCGGACATCATCTGCCACAAACAAGGAGCCTCTGGCAAGGGACGCATCGCAGTGGCTGCAGGCGACACCATCCAACTGCAGTGGACCGAGTGGCCTGATAGCCACAAGGGGCCAGTCATGGACTTTCTGGCGAACTGCAACGGGCCGTGTAACGCCGTGGATAAAACCGCTCTTCGATTCTTCAAGATCGACGGCGCTGGTCTGATCGACCCTCCTCAGCAGACCAACAAATGGGCCGCCAGCGCTCTGATCAACAACGGCAACGCCTGGCTCGTTCGCATTCCCCCGAACATCGCCCCCGGTCATTACGTCCTCCGACATGACATTATTGCTCTTCACAGCGCCGGCCAGCAAAACGGAGCGCAGAGCTATCCTCAGTGCATAAACCTCGAAATCACGGGTGAAGGCACCTATAACCCGCCCGGAGTTCCTGGCACTGCTCTATACGGAGCGAACGACCCTGGCATCCTCTACAACATCTACCGTGACAACCTCAATGATTATATCGTCCCTGGACCATCGATCATTTCAGGCGGTGTTTCCATGCTTTCGCAGAGCAGGATCACCATCACTGCCTCTGGAAGCGCCACCCCTTACGGCGTCAGTGTTGCCTCGTCGTCCGTTAGAGCTCCAAGCAGTGCCGCGGTCACCAGCTCCAGTGCCGCGGTCACCAGCTCCAGTGCCGCCGCCAGCCCCTTTCCCGTGAGCTCTTCGGCATCAGCCGAGGGAACCGGCGATAGTGCGCCACCAAGCAGTACCACCACGCCCCCGAAAGCATCGACTTGGACGACTATGACAACCCTTCGAGCTTCAACCAGCGTGTTACCAACGACAACTCAGCCTCCTTCGAACGGTGAAGCAACTCAGGGGCTGTATCAGCAGTGCGGCGGTCGAGGATACACTGGCCCGTCGATCTGCCCAGAGTATGCCACATGCTCCACCATGGACTCGTACTACGCGCAGTGCAGACCTACTCCCGTCTCTGGTGGAGGCCAACCGCTGTATGCTCAGTGTGGCGGGATCGGATACTCGGGCGAGACGAACTGCGTGGCGGGTTCTCAGTGCACTGTTATCAACCCTTGGTACTCTCAGTGTCTCCCTTAAAAGCAAGGTAATTATGGAAATCCACGGCGGTTAGTTTCAACTGAGGCTGGGATAGCTTGTGGTTTTGGTAGCTACAGCGGTGTATGCAAATGTTGGAGGCTGATGACGTGGTTCTGAACAGGCTTGAGCTGCGTTATTTTGAGAAATCTTCCTGAAGTTTATAGCATTATGGGAATCTTATCAAGCCCTTCGTTTCATAATTTGCCTTCGAAATTTCATCTGCAATATTCATTGTGATGTAGACTGACATCAACACTGAAGTTCGTAGCGAAGCCTGCCAAGCACATAGTTTGGGTCTAGCCAAAGCCTCAAAAAAGCGTGTCCCAATTTGATGAGGGGGCATGGCAATAACGGTGAAGTTGGTGAAAGTTTCCAACCGAAACTACAACTAAGACTACACTTGGGCGTGACAGGAATAGCGATCAAAGCTGACCGATTTTCTAATATAAGCTAAAGAGCAACTTGTTTATCATCGTCTTCAGGATCAACGTCGGCGCCAGAGTCAGCGTTCCCATCGTCCGAATCGTTGTTGTCGTCGTCGTCGTCGTCGTCGTCGTCGTCGTCGTCGTCGTCGGCATTGTCGTCGAACTCGTCATCGTCGCCAGAGCTGTCGTGGTCATCGGAGTTGTCGTCGTCGTCCTCCTGACGACGCGTGTGACCCTTGGTGCTGTTCAAATCGTCAACCTTGGCAGCGCTCTTATCCTCTGAGCCGCTGGATTGATTACTGGCCCCCTGGCGCACGCCGTCCTTGCGCTTGACGATGCTGGGAACGACATCGGGCCCGGTGCCGGTGCCGGCTCCGGTGTCAGTGCAGCCCCCGTTTCTGCGCTTGCAGGTTTTGGTGCGGGCAACGATGACAGCATCGGCGACATCCTGTGATACGTGTAAGTATCGGTTCCGTAATTCAACAAGTGTGGCTAGGCTGGGAACTAGGAAAAATAGCTCACAGAAATTCCCTGACTACGAGCCTTGGGGCAGATGTTAGCATGAAATTTGCCAGATCAAAGCATCCCATGAGTTGAAAAAATGAACAAACTTCATCTTCCAGGAACAGTTGGAGCATGTGTAACGAAAAGGGTAACCTACTGCGATACCCCGCGGATCGCTGAGAGACTTCTTAGTGACATGGATTCTTTTGCAATGTAGGAAGACTCACTTCAATGAGACCAGCATCGAGAGATCCGGCGGCAGGCATAGCAACCGAAGTAACGGCGAGCAGAGCCATACCAAGGGCGGCAACCCGACCGATAGTGGGTGTGTGCATTTTGCGAGAACGACTGAATGAAGTTTTAAGGATGATAAGAATCGATTGGAGACTTGAGGTTTAAATGAGTGACTGTGGTGCGGAACTAAAGTCTCGGAAGTGAGCGTAAACTGCTGAATGAGCGTGGTGAGGAGGTGCAAAAGAATGAAGCAACTGGGGGCTGTTCCGGCACACTTATGCCATATCATTTTCAAGAGACTCTCTCTGCGGTCCTTTAGGCTCTGATTTATTGAAGCCATTACTTCATTCGGAAGGTTTAGCGTAATAAGATTCAGCTATACTAGAATTAGAGGGAATTGGATGTCCTCTGTGATCGTCTGAGCACCCAACTACCCACGTGTGAGAAGCAGCAGAGCTAGGACTTATGAGCAGCTCTGAGGTACAAACCCAACGGCTTCCAGAGAAATCTGCCTGCTGAATTATAGCTATCCTGTTGGAGATGGAAGTTGATGGTCGTTCTTCAGGGAACGTTCGGGGGAGAAGTCGTCTTGCTTACTCCGGATGCTGAGGAGCTTCGCCCAACCGCCCAGAAGTTGCTGCTTCGGTCACGGATCTTAATCGCAGCCCGACGACTTCTCGAAACGTGCCTTGTTAGTGAAACTATAGTTCAAAGCAGCTGTTTCCCAGCTGGCTGAAGTAGCCTTAACTGAGTGGCCTCAGACTATCCAAGGGCCTTCTTGAAGACGGATGGAGAAACTCACCTCATGGTGCCCTAGGTAGGCTAGGTAGCTAGCTCAGGGGAACACAGAGGCTTGCACGCTATAGACGGGTACCTTTTGGCGTTAGCGCGTCTTATCAGGCGGCTCACATGCTGGCTAGTGCGCAGCCCTCGCCAAGTACTACACCCCGTCTTTCCACCCTAGGAAGTCTGTAGACCCCCCTGTCAACTGTAAACTCTTCACTCCCAGCGCAGGACATGATCGTGCGCATGACAGGCTCGACAATTCGATCCAAGGCACATGCTTCAGAGGATTCGAGTCGAGTATCTCGTCACGACTTCTTGGGACCAACAACTCTGAGCCTGCATCGACCGATATAGCGGCCAGTGTCCTTCTCACGAGTCTTTACCTCGGAAGACATAACATGACTCCTGAGCTCCAGGCAGAGGTGGCTCAGTAAGGAGCCACCAGCCACCGTTCATGACGAAATTCCCGATTATTCAAGTTTGCATCCGCAATGATTCATCTGTAGCGGGCTACTAGACTAATGCAAGTACCTGCGTATCCCTTCAATAGATCTTCCACTTTAAACCTGCGCCAATGGACGCACCATTTGCCGCCGGGGGCCTCTGCCACAAAAGTGGCTTCCTTCCGCAGCACGCCACTCTGGCACATCATCTAGGGTTTCAAGTATTGACCCGGCAATAGTCTCAAAATTTACCAAGATTCGAAATCTGGCATTCAGGCGAAAACCAGGCAAGCTTTTTTTTTATTTACTTTTATTCAGAGAACTTCATAACATCTTATGGTCAATACCTTTTTCATTCCATATTATTGGCAACATGAATTGCACGCACTTCTCGTAGCGGTCGGCGAACAACATCTCAATGGTCGGAGGTATCCCAAAAGCACTTGCATAGCGACAAAGTACCCCATTTATGCTTTGGGGTCCATGTCTTACGATGAATACTGCCTCGCCGAACTTCATTTCACCTGCTACATAGTCCCGCTTAGATCTCAACGCCGGGAACCGGAGGACCGTCTGCCGTTGACTGGGTCCACCGGGGCCGTCCGAGAGCCCCACGTACACCGGAGTTTGTGGAGTAACGAGGCGCGATCTGAAGATTCTGCTCAGTTGTCTTGACAATTGAAAATCTTCAAGGATCATGTATTGTAGGATATGCCTCCAAAAATAAAAGTACAGTATCTGCTGATGTGTACAGATGATGTGCTGAGGTCTGCCATCAGCGAGTCCGGAGCCCATCCGTACATGATAGTGAGCAAGAAGCGACACCGAGCAAACTTTCTCCACATGTTGCTTCATGACACGAATGCATATGGACGCTGGAAACATGAGTCCCAGCCTGTATCCTCGCCGTCCCAGAATGTCCGTAACACGCTCTTCGCATGCATCGGCATTGGCGTACCAACATCGGAGCTCTGTTCCAGGAATAGCTCAGAAACAGTCCGGCGTTTATCAACCCTCGCCCCCGCTTCCACCGCGGCAACTATCAACGGCCAACCTATCGATTTCTGAATGACGCGATACTTCCTTGACTCTTCGAGAAGGAGGAAAAGTCGATTGGTGTGCACCGTTTTGAGTACGGTGAGTCGATGCGAGAACGGAAGGACCGATATACTCCGCAGGGAAGACACGCAGAACAGAGCCACTGCAGAGTGGAACATGAGGCCGATCATCTCGTCGTAGACGTGGTCCTCGTAGAAACCCTCCCATTTGTGAACGTCGAAGGCTTCGATTTCCTTGAGAATGTCGTCTGCCGTAGTTTTCGCCAACTTGGTGTCCAGCCGTCTGTTGGCTACTTCATCTCGAATGGTGTTGATTCTGAGGATCTGGAGGAACAAAGCCATCGGGCAAGGGAGACTGGGATGTAGGCCCAGAGGATATAAGTCGTTGGTCAGCTGCATCAAATCATCGTGAGGTGCTATCCTGACGTGATCCCCCGGGGGGCTGGACGTGTTGGCAAAAGTCGCGCATCTTTGTCAAGTTAGTCAAAAACCCTTATGTTGAGTTGACGACCACGACTGAGGGTACACATCACCTACATTAAGAAGGATAGCAGAAGTCCTTTCAGCTGCGGCGCGTCTTTCGCCCATTTAACAGCACCTCCACGACAGTGGAGCATCGCAAGGAGGCCATTGACATGGTGTCTCCAATTCGGCGAGATGCATGATTGGATCTGCGATGGTTACGGATCAGCAAGGCCCATACGGTATAGACGAAAGCGGAAGAACGCACCTCCGACTGAAGAAGCAGGATCACGCCGGTGAGAACGACGTCGCTGCTCTGGGTTTTCTCATTGGCGATGTCTTCGTTCAGAGCACGGATGGCGATTCCCCTGTGGTGATGCAAGCGCGCTTCCGCGTGTTTCGCAGACGGGCAATCAATCTTCCATTGCGTTTGCACACACATTCGGTGCTGGAAAACGATGGATACCAAATTATGTGCGATTGCTGTCGGTAGGTAACGAACGACCCCTAGGGGAATCTGATCCACGAAGACGTTGGCTACACCACCTCTATGCCCGGAACTCGTGTGCGGATAGAACACCATATTGTCTGAACTCGCTCTTAGCGTATGCGCAGGTTGAGGGACTTGACGTTTGCAACTCACAGTACTGGACGGCATCATAGACATCGCACACGTCGGTTCTCAGCGGTACGTGAAGAAGGCACTCTACCCCGCCGAAGAGTTCGGGTTTCCTGTCCACCAACGGATCCTTCTTTCTGGACACCTTTTTGGTAGCCGGTTTGGCGTTACCGGCATCGTTTGTCTGCGTACGACTTTTGCGTCTTGTACGACATGTAACCTTGCCCGGAGCGAGCCAGGTAAGCGGCTTCTTGTCGTCGAAGCCTGGGCAAACGATGCCCGACGCCCGGCATTTGTTGCACACGGGCCGGTTCGCATCGCAGACTAGCCGCCGGCGGAGGCATTCCCAGCAACGGCGCCGTTCCGGGGCCTCTGGAAAATCCGGAGACAGCATTTCGTAAGACTAAGATAAGGTGGCGTGCGGGCCGCAATGGAGTCGACGGGGTCTTGCGCGAGCTTGGTGTGCGCGGGTAAAGCCGAAATACTCGCAGATAGTCTCCTCTCTGGTGAAAGGTGGCGCACAGCAGGTCGTTTCCTTAACAAGCAATAGAAAGTAAATAGAACAAGTCGGTTCGAGATTAAACGTTGGGTGGCCCGGGTCCAGGTCCGCTTCGGCTGGGGGATTCTTATACGGTGCTTGCTTCGCGGCGGCGGAACGCCTTACTGATTGCCACGACACGCGCCCACGAGTGAGACGGCTCTCTTGGCGTTTGTCCAGAAGTACATGTTGTTTCCTAAAAGGGTATAACGCGACCAAGCTGCACTGCTGCAGAGCGTTGTCTTGGGCGACATGCCCTCCTCCTCCTCCTCCTCCTCCTCCTCCTCCTCTGCCTCGGATACACGATGGGTAACCGCCGATCCAATCTCGAATCAGCCCTAGGAAATGTTAGCCGTAGAGCGGTGCCGTGACATGCTGCAGGCCATGTCTCGAAAAGCGACAAATCAACTGGACAATCGGGGACGGTTCCGAAGAAGATATACCGCGAGTTCTCAGTCCAACACATTCACATCGGCCCACTGTCGAGGAGAAGAAGGGCTTGATTGGCCCAGCTCGTCGGGGTCCTCGAAATTCCGTGGGATCGTATCCTGGCATCACACTGCACAGCTTCTTCGCCAATTCCCCTCAACTGCAGGGCGGAGCCGCCTGTTGGTACATGTGAGGTATCCCACAGCTGCTTTTGGGCGTGTCAATACGGACCTGAGCATACGGAGTTCAGCTGAAGGCATCAACCCGAAAGGGCCCCTTTCCGTTGATGCAAAGACCGTAAACTATCATCAAACAGGTTTTCCTTACGTTTCTTCATTTCAACGTTTGGCGACCTTGGAGGGCGGCGCATGCGGCATACGCCCATGATCCGTCCGCCCTCAATTTTGTAGCCTGCATCCTGATGAAATGTCACGTCTCAGTTGCCTACGTTCCTTTCCGCTAAACCCATCATCGGCCCTCACGGATGACTTGCCCGGCGATTTGGCAAAATTCCGGCGCATGTCGGTGCTTCCGCGGGACGCCGGCGGACGCAGAAGCGGCACCCAAGCAGATCGTCCCATGATTCGACGCTACGGTAGTAGGTGGCGACAGAGACTGGACGCATGGTAAGGTAGGGCTACCGCCCCCAGATCTCCGCCTCTGACCCCGGTATATCCCTGAAAGTCCAGGGCGCAGCCACGACTTGAGGCTCACACCAGAGAACCAAGCCCTGTCCAAAGTGCGTATGCCTTGAGGAATAGCATCAATGAGTCTGGGCAGGAGAGCCAGTCGGCCGAATGCGCAAAGTCAATCGGCGTTCAACCTAAGTTCCGCCCCTCTCAGCTTACGCCGCATGCGATAATTCATTACTGCGGATAATCACGTCGCTCATCATCGCCATGTCGGTGCCGCTAACATCACAGTCAAGCGTCAGCCCTATGGCGCCCTGCAACGTCGACTGATTGGCCCGAGAATGCGAGATTGCTTCCATTGCCATCTCCCGACGACGGTGTTAAACTTGCACAGAATTAGAGTGTTCGGGTGCAGGCAATGAGGAATCACAGCTAGGCGGGATCAACCCTGGAGGGATTTCTGAGACATTGAATTACTGCTGCCTGTTCATGTCGGCCCACCATGATTCCCTCCCGGAATGAGTTGAGCCTCATCTGCTCAACGGCTAGAGGAAGGACGGAATCATGTTTTTGAACGTTGTATCCACGATGAGCGGACCTAGTTGAGGCACTTGGTCGAACATGGCTCAGCCCGAGATGACACTCTGATCAGTCGAGAAGTTTTCCGCGGATGATGGTCTCCCAATTTATGCGGGGTAAGCAAGATGGGCGAAGTAACAGGCAAGCTTCGGGGAAGTAATCCCGAGAACAAGATCCCCAGCCAAGGGGGCCGTTTAGGTCGTCTCGGTTATCGGTCACTCGATAATCCTGCTTAAAATCCTCAACGCCCGGTGTAGCGGACAGGCGTTCCTCGTTGCTTCAGTTCGCATCCTATGGCGAATAGGATGAGCCGCAAAAGTGGAACCACAATTGCGATAGTGCAATTGCAGCTTATATACGTATCACGACACACCCCCTTAGTTTCGCCCTAATAAGCGCGGAACTATAACACTTATAACCTTCTAATTAGGTATAACTCGCTAAAGTCTAGGTAGTTAAGCTGCTGGGATTTAAACCTATAACGCTGAGGTAGGGGACTTAAACCTCGAACCCCTAGGGTAGGGATTATATAAGCCTAAAAGACATACTTAAACTATTCTAGTATATAGTTAGGGTAGTATAGAGCTAGGCTTATAACTATAGCGAATAGGATAAGCCGCAAAAGTGGAACCACAATTGCGATAGTGCAATTGCAGCTTATATACGTATCACGACACATCCCATTCGCTGCGCCATCCGCGCTCAGCGCTCAAAGTCATTTGAGCGCACGTCTGTTTAATCGACAGTTCAGGCTGAAGCATCTTGTCTGGCTTGGCTGGCTCACAATGACATCTACACGGACTCTTACGATTGTCGGATGCCACGCCGAGGGAGAGGTTGGCGACGTCATAACGGGCGGCGTCTTGGACGTGCCCGCGCCGACCATGTGGCACGAACTGAGGCAGTTCCTCTTGAACGAGCCGAGAGGACGGGCGCCCAAGAATACGAACCTGATCCTCCCGCCCTGCAACCCCGAGGCGGCTGCGGGATTCCTGATCATGGAGAGCGACGAGTACGCGCCAATGTCCGGCTCCAACACCATTTGCACTGCTACTGTCCTGCTGGAGACGGGGATGGTCCCGATGCAAGAGCCGCTGACCAAGTTCTCCCTCGACACCGCGGCAGGGCTGGTCGGTGTGACTGCGGAGTGCCGAGGCGGTAAATGCAAGTCTGTGGCGTTTGATAATGTTCCCGCATTCGTCGACAGGCTTGATCTGCGTGTGGAGGTCCCGGGGGTCGGGGCCGTGTCCGCCGACATCGTATGGGGCGGCATGTGGTACGCCATCGTCGATGCCGCTTCCGTTGGCATTCGCATTGAGCCAGGTCAGGGAGCCAAGATTGTTGAGCTTGAGCTTGGCGAAAAGATCAAGCAGATAATCCGCACAGCTTATACGCCTCATCACCCCGAGAATCCTGAAATCAAGGGCGTGTCGGTGCTTGAATTCACCGAGCCGATGCAAGATGGCGTCGGTGGAAAGGTCGCCAAGAACACCGTCGTCGTCTCGCCCGGCCGGCTTGACAGGAGTCCATGTCGAACCGGCACCAGCGCGAGACTCGCCCTGCTTCACTCCAAGGGGCAGTTAGCTGTGAGTGAGAACCTCAAGCACACAAGCGTCATTGATACGGCTTTTGACTGCCGCGTTTCCAAGGTCGTCAAGGTCGGAGGTCGCGATGCCGTTATTACGACCGTCAAGGGGAGGGCCTGGATTACGAGCTACAAGCAGGTTGTGCTGGATCCTGAAGACCCCTTCCCAACCGGCTACAGGGTGGGAGACCAACGGCACGTCTACGATGCGTCTGCATGATCGAGTAAGAGGCTCTTTCGTAACTTATCAAGACATGTTTATCCCCATTTACGTGTTAGTCGATGGAATCGAATGATGCGTCTAGCCACTGCGACCCATGCAGCTCCGGGTGCTTTCGCAACATAGCCTGCGTGCGTTGGCCGGCTTGCTCTTTCTGCTGATTTTCGCAACTCGTTAATAGACTCATGGCGTCAGAACTCACACTCGATCGCGTGCCCCATGTATCTGCGAGCAATGGTCCTTGGAAGCCCTGACGAGAAGCCAGGGCGAGCACCACGGCGTGGCTGCTCGATAGCAGCGGCTGAAGTGTGGCTTGCCTTGTGAGCTGCTGCGATCGGCGCTCCACGCGACTAACGGAGATTGATGAAACCGAAGAAACTTGGCAGCACGCAACTGAGATCGAGCTCTCGGCTCAAACGTGCCTTTTTAATGTGTTCAGCACTAGGCCGAACGGCGTGTTGATTGTGCTTGTCCCGAGCCGAAAAGCATCCTCATTCACCAACCGAGCCGAAGTAGTGCCGAGTCCGGGGTAGATCGTGTCACCCGGAACGGGGGTCGCCCATCTTAGACTCCAGTTTCCGACGAACACCTCATCAGATGACAGCAATTGACGAATCTGAGAAGAAGGTCACACTAGCTCGTTGAATTCCAAAGCTATGCATATCTGTCTCCCTTCGTCTGACGGACCAAGATAGATTTGGCAGTGACGACTATTTCGGAGTTCGACATGCGACAATTCCTCGCAGTCGCAATTTAACGCTTAATTCTTTGGCACTTGGCCGGTCACACATTACGATGCACGCAAAAGTCGAATAAACACCATTACATCAAACAAAGACTTGAACGCAGCAGCATGTCTGCAACAGACCCGGTCCCGAAGATGTCAAGATTGACAGTCGCGTCGAGCACCTCGAGGACCTGGAACCAGACGCCGGCGACAACCACGGTCATGTCGACGGCGATGCCCTCCTCAACAACGGAGATGGAGAGATTCGAAAACTTCAAGTACCATCGTTGGATCCCAACGATCCTCTGAATTTCAGGAAATGGGAGAAATATGGTCTCGTCTTCTGCTGTTGCTGGTTCTCCGGCATGGGTCTGTCCATAGCGAGCGGTTAGGAGACATCCTCAACGAGTTTTTCCAGATCTATGGGCCGCAAGGCTACTCATCGGATGAGATTGTTCTCCTGATCACAGATCCCACGCTCTGCCTAGGTCTCGGTAAGTTCTCTTTCGACTGAGACACAAGACCAGGCTCGCATTAACCAAGTGGCTTGCTAATGTGGATGCCCAGGAAACTACATCATACTTCCGCTTCCGCTTGCCTACGGCCGCCGCCCTGTGTTCCTCGGCTTCATTGTCACCCTTCTGATAGCCACTGTCGCTGCGGCTCTGCAGAACAGCTACAACGGATATTTGGCCTCCCGTGTAGTCCAGGGCTTGGCCACTGGTGTCTCGGAGCCTCTTCTTCCACTCATGCTCACCGAAGTGACGTTTCTCCACGAAGTTTCTCGTATCTTTGGTCCGTACTGGATGGCCCAGAATGCTATCTCTTCTCCCATTAACCTGGCTTCTTCTTACATCAACCACGACTTGGGCTAGAGGTGGTATTACTCGGTCTTCGTCATTACCGAGGCTGTCGGCCTGCTGATTGTGCTCTTCTTTGCTTTCGAGACCCAGTTTGCTCGGCCTCCTGAGTGTTTAGATGGTCAACTTGGGCCTTACAAATGAGTTTGGCGTCGCCCGAGTCATTCCTGACTCAGAACCTCAGGCGTACCTGGAAGTGATGGGTCGCTCTGGGTTGACTGCGCCCAACGCTGCTGACGCCATCCAGCGGAAGACTTATGTACAGGAGATCAAGCCTTCGTCCACGCCCCACTCACAGCCACTGCTTGTGATGTGGATGAGCTGGAAATACATGGCCGAGTCAATGTCCTACCCGGGAATCATCTACGCGGTGCTCACATCTTCCATCGCCCTTGGCTGCGGCGTGGGCATGTCCCTGACCTACAACGCGGTTTTGATGGAGAATTATCACTGGCGAGCCGCTGACATCGGACTCATCAACGTCGGCGGCGTCGTAGGGGCCGTGCTGCAAATGCTCTTCTGCACTTGCATCGGCAACCCTTTCGTGATGTGGCTGGCTCTTCGCAACCGAGGAATTCATCTTTCCGAACACCATTTGGGCTCATGGTACCGGCCGCCGTCGTCGGCGTCGGGATGCGGTTTCTGTACGGCTACATCGCGCCCAGCGGCAGCTCCTGGTGTGGTCCCTACAAAGGCTGGACCATCGTACCGTACTCGTTCACGGCCATCATCGTCATTTCCACGACATTTGCGTCCGAAGCAGCTCCCAAGTATCCCGGGCCCGCCTTGATCGTTGTCGTTGGGAACAAGAATGTGGTATCTTTCGGTGTGACCTACGGGTTGACGCCGAAGGCGGAGAGATTTGGGAATCATACAGCGTTCGGCATCTTGGCCGGTATTTTTGTTTCCATTTTCTTGCTCGGTACTCCTGCGTACATTCTCTACCCTAAGTGGCGTGCATACATGTCTGAGAGAGAGAGCAAGAGGGCTCAAGAATGCTGCTGCCTGGACCACGTCTTGTTACATATGCATGATCGGTAGATGACTTCACAAATGCATTCGGGAGCCTAGCCCGGTCCATGGCCCTGTGTATCCACATCACACCGCGATTCCTTCAATGCAGCCTCCAGAGTTCTCGAAGTCATACTGTGTCGTACTTACTGAGTTCGCCGAAAATTATAGCCTCATTAACCTAGCTTTTAGGATGCCACGTGTAACTGTTGAGCTTACTGCCATATCACCTGATCTACTTGTTTGCCGCGGACCTTTTCAAGCATTGTGCTGTTATGCATGACAAGACACTTTTTATTTACAAGCGCTGTCTCCTCGATTTGAAAAAGGGATTGAAATGAAACAAACCTCATTCTTAGTCTTCTCTATATATATATATACACTTGTTTAAAAAACAATTGTTGAATTACAAGATAGGCTACCAAGGATCTAGAACGAGGTTTCCAATACTACATCTTAAACACAGGTCATGATCGTGTTAGCCTCAGCTCTCTCAAGCGGAGTCAACACTACGTCCCGATGATCAGGGACTCCGCTCAATACTCTGGCCTCGCAAGTACGGCAGAGACCTATGTTACAAGTTAACAAACACTCCAGCTCCAGCCTCGTTGATGACATCAAGCACTGACCTGTTCACGGATACCGTCAGAACTCTTCTATTTCGGCCCAGGACAACATCGAATGCGGTGTTCTCCTTCGTCTCTGGACTTGGATTAGCGGAGAATTGTTGTACTCGCAAGACGTCCGGAGGAGCATCTTTCATGCTTCGCTGAGCTTCCGCAAGAAGGCTCTGAGACCCGCAGCAATATATCTGAAGACCGTCTGAGCTCATAGACTTGAGGAAACCAGATATGTCCAGGCGCTTTCCGTCGTTTTCGGTGGGGATCCAGGTGAGACAACGATCTCCATGTTTTTGACCTAATCCATCGACAAACGCCATGGTCTTCCAATCGCGACGTTGGTGCTTTTGCGTCTTCTGCTATGGGTTTGATCGGTATAATGCCTATTCCACCAGCGATGAACACAGTCTTTCGGGCCCCGGATTGAAAAGTAAAGTTGTTCCTGATCATTGTGTTGTCCTTCTCTGCTGTAGCATGGAGAGAGGTTGGAGGCACCTCTCTCACTCTTCTTAAAAACCGCGATCTTCAGTGTTTCGCGACAATCCAGACCTGAACAAATCGAGTACCGCCGAAAGCCGAAGCTACCGGCACTCACGTGAATGTGAGCACCTGTAGACCAAATTGGGACCTCAGCGCCATCTACTGGACGCAAAGTCAATTGCATCACGCCAGAGGCAATCCCGCTGGCATCGCGCAGGACCATCTGCAAGTCCTCAGACCGAGCTGGGAAACCTCTGCGATTGTTTGTCTGTACACGAGGACCTGCCTCATGAGAACCAGAAGGAGTCCACGAGACATTTACTGCTTCTGAGCCACGACCTTCATGG
This sequence comes from Colletotrichum ledebouriae, assembly GCA_036785755.1. NCBI lineage: Eukaryota > Fungi > Ascomycota > Sordariomycetes > Glomerellales > Glomerellaceae > Colletotrichum > Colletotrichum ledebouriae. The sequence continues at coordinate 32,347 of JAVHLU010000367.1, forward strand.
ACCTCGCTGTACTTGATATCTCCATAAGTCGTCCCTAGTCTCAGGTTAGGTAGACGTTCATGTAATTCCGAGAGCTCTGTGTTCGAGAGTATACGTGCAAAAGGAGCACCCAAACATGTATGAAGTCCTCTCCCGAATCCTAAGTTCTGAGTTTTGAACGACGATTAACATCTATTGCATCTGGACTGTCGAACTTTGTGCCATCTAGACTGCCTTAGTTGTACGCAACAAACAGCCTATCTCCCTGTCGCAGGGTCTTTCCCCCAATCTTCGTTTCTGTTGTAACGATTCGTGGTATGCCCGTTATCACAGACGCATACCGCAATAATTCCTAATTTCAGCCGCTCTGGTTCCGTTGTTGTGGTTTATGCGCTCCCATAGGCTACGGTGCAAAAGATGAGCCAGGCTCATGGACAGAACATTGGTGGTCGTGTCATGCCCTGCGAGGAGAAGAGCAGGAATCAAGCTCAGATGCTCAAAATCCGTCATCGGGACACGTCCCGCATCTCTCTCGTTTCAAATATGACTGATGAGATCATCCCTCCGATCGTCTCGGCGAACTTCGATGACCTTGGCGAGATATTCGTGAAGGCCCAGAACATCCTTAACCTTTTGATGAATGCTGATGTCTTCCTGCGTCTTGGTGATGCCGCTGAATAGGGACAGGCAACTTCAATTCCATTCCCATTTAGACGGATCGAACCCTGCCACCACTACGACGCATCGTAAGGGTACAGGCAGCGCGAATTGAGTCTTGACCTCAACAAAGCCGGAGCCCACAAAATGGTTGATTGTGTCATGCCCAGCAGCGCGAAGCGTGGGCTCAAACCGCTCCAGTCTGCGAGGTACCAAAAAGGACGCGACACTTTTCCTCAAAGTGGTCTGGTTTATCGTGGGCTAGCAAAGTGCCCTTGTCCGGAACTTTGTTGCCGAACAGGTCACAGACCACGGGCGGGAACTCTGGGACGGTGGGCCGAGAACTGAAGGGCGATATGGATTTCAAGTTGCTGAAGATTCGTCGCACTGCCGGGTCAGCATCCGGTGGGTACAAGTAATGACTCCCTATTTGTTGAGACTTGAGGTTCCGAACCGAAACTGGGGACTTCGGGGCGCCGAACCTCGGCCCCACCCCCCGAACCGGAGAGCGGGAAGCCGGCCGGGTAAAACCGAGTTAGTCCGAGACTGAAAAGCCGCCCATCTGCACCAGCGTGTATTCTAGCCAATTCGTGGTCATCCGCAAGCGATTCCAGGGCAACCTGTCTGGGTCATCTTCGGGACACTTGAGGCTTCGACAGGTGTGCTGCGTGATAGTTTGCCGCCGCTAAATTCATCTCAGAGCCTCCAGGGACTGTAGTTCCCAGGCAGCCATGGTCCTGCCGTGTGCAGCGAATAGATTTTCCTGCAAACAAACCACTGAGAATGGGAATGTAGACGTAGCTGGTATCATGACACGAAGTTGAAGATTCAACATTTTATGAGCCACGTTGGTGACTCTCAGCTGGTGGAGAAACCGCTGGATGGGAGCCCGATCTCGGATGCTTATGTAGATTTTCTCAAATTTGGATGCGACTTGTACTCACATGGCTCGGTTCTAATGAATGGGCCGGGCCTCGGGGTACGTTGCGGGGACCGACTGGGACCCGATCGCCAGCCAGGCTGGCTTGCAAAGGTTCGGAAATCAAGTAATTCATGAAAGTTTCTTTTGTGTCATTCAAGGGCAACTCAGCTTGTCGTCTTGCGTGGAGGCTGGACTTGACCTCTTACGCGCTGCATGAAGAGATACGACCCAGAAGCAACTAGTGAGACTGAACGCAGATCGTGCTGCAGCCAGTTTCAGGAGCAATCAAATCGATTTCCTCATATAACACAGTTATTCGCTTACCAGCCTCAGAGGTAGAACAGTTTATTCAATTATGTTATTGGCAATCGCTTGACTGTTTCTTCGATTAGACTTTCCTTCCTTTCAATGTCGGTTTGCTGTCATACTGTATGTGGACTTGCTCAGAGTGTTGACGCAAAGCCTAGCATTTGTGCATCTTAATGACTCTCATCACGCAATAGGACATGGAGGGGCAGGGATATGGAATTTTTATGAGTGTGTCTTCTTGCTATTTACTATAATCCCTTGTGTCATCAGGTGATGAATCAATCGCATCGTTAATAGGTTGGATTATCTGGGGCAAATCCGTGACCCCTGAACAACCCCAGGCGTGTGCTGGAAGACACAGAGCCTCTCTCGGGAGACCGCAAATCGGTATCAACTTCAAAGCTGATAATCTTGAATCCAAGTGGGAGCATCTGGCAGATGTCAATGTTATACTCGGCACGTATCCGGCGTCGCACATTATCGTGGGGGACCGCCTAAAGTCTGCTCGAAACTCCGGATCTGAAATACCGAGGTCGTCAAACATTCGGTCGAAGGCGTCCAAGTACCTCCCATTATCGTAGTCATTTATTCCTAGAGCCGTATCAACCCAAACTCGTATAGACTCGTAGCGACACTGTAGGATAAATCGTAGCGTCTTCGTCAGGTTTTCCGTTCCAGGGGAGTCTCTTCCTGGCGGCGATCGTGGCCGAGCTTCGAACTCTCCAAGTAGCCTCTGCCACTGGTCTAGCAAGAGGCGTAGATTTTCTTGCTCAGCCAACAAATCTTTCGGAGGATGACCGCTGATTTCTGGATATATGCGATATGGATCACCGAGTCGTACTAACCGCATCGTACGACTGAACGAGTCATCGATCATGGCCTGCGCGCCGGCAAAAGTATAGAAACTGTCGGGAACGGGATGTGCCAGCCCATCCAAGTCGGGGAAATCTGCTGGATCGTCGGCCCAAAGGAACGCCGAGACAGAAACTCGACGGAAGAGTGGCAGGAGGCACTCAGATGCGGTGTGCTTTAGGAGCGAAAAGCCGTGCTTGCAATGTTGAATCGCCGTCTCACGATTCTCTTGCAGAAGTTCGATGCAGATGAACAGCAGGCAGACGAGGAGTACAACGGGGTGAGTATCTGTGGCCTTCAACTTTCTCAAGTCGTGTATTGCTGCGTTGTAATGCTGTAGAGCAAAGCTTTGCTCCCGAAGGCGAAGCCCCTGGCCATATACGCCATTTTGAAGCTGCTCAGCGAGAGTACTAATGGCCAGAACAGAGTGGCGAGCTGCTGGCTCGTAACTGGTGAATTGCATGACAAGTTTCGACATGAAAAAGGGGTCTATGGCGCCGGACAACTGCGGGCCCGCCGTCTGGCAGAAATACTGTAGAGCGCGGCTTTCACCCGCAGTCTTGGTCCCAGGGAAGCCGTCTGGTCTGTGTAAGCTCAATTCTGAACTGTTCGCTGACACATCCTTGGTTAAGTAGCCATCGCAGCGCCGGCCGGTAACGGCGCAGCGATTGCATGTTGGCTTTGCTTCGTCGCACTTGACTTTGCGGATTCTGGCGAGCGTTAGACCATGGTTCACCCGATAAGAAACTATAGCGAATAGGATAAGCCGCAAAAGTGGAACCACAATTGCGATAGTATAATTACAGCTTATATACATATCACGACACACCCCCTTAGTTTCGCCCTAATAAGCGCCGAACTATAATACTTATAACCTTCTAATTAGGTATATCTCGCTAAAGTCTAGGTAGTTAAGCCGCTAGGATTCGAACCTATAATACTAAGGTAGGGGACTTAAACCTCGAACCTCGAACCCCTAGGGTAGGGATTATATAAGCCTAAAAGACGTACTTAAACTATTCTAGTATATAGTTAGGGTAGTATAGAGCTAGGCTTATAACTATAGCGAATAGGATAAGCTGCAAAAGTGGAACCACAATTACAATAGTGCAATTACAGCTTATATACATATCACGACACACCCCCCCAGACGCAGCTACAGCTAGAAAAGCGCCTAACCGCGCGGCATCCCTTGAAATACTTAAATACAAAGCGGTATATTAATAAATAATCTATTAATAAGCCTATTAATAAAAGAGATAATAAAGTAAAGTTATTTATATTAGGTATAGGCGAAGCGTAAATAGTCGCGGTTTTCTACTTTTATAACTATTACTATTATTATTATAATACCCTTTATTTACTAACTCTTACTAATAGTAGTAGAATCTATAGTCTCTTATTAGCTTAGGTAGGGTAGCTACTATTATATTAATTCTAAATAAAATTACCTAGCTACCCTCCTACTTTCTTAACTCTTCCCTATATATAATATAATAACTATATATATATCTAATTTTAGTTCTAATAATAACCTTATTATACGCGCGCGTATATACCTATAACGTATAATAATCTTAAAGCTATTATAATATACTAATATATTTATAAATACCTCTTAAAAAGAAGATTAATTAGATTATAGCTCTTAAGAAGGCGCGTGCTACTAAAAGTAAGAGTAAAGCTAGGGGTAGAGGGGCGCGCCCTCCTCCCCTAGAGAGTAATAGTAAGGTTATATATATATTATTCCTTCCTATTATTAATATATAGTATATTAATATATTAAATAGTAAGTAGAAGGAAGTAGAAGCAACTTATAGGGAGTAGTTTTAAGAATAAGGGTTTATAGCTTAAGAAGCCCTAGGGTTACCCCCCTAAGTAGTTTAAGAGGATAGCTCCTAATAAGTTATAATCTTTTTATTATTATAACTATATATTAAAACGTTACTAACCTTATTATTATTATAATCCCTAAGGAGATAAATAAAGAGGAGGGTACTAGTAAGGGTAGTTTAAAGCCCCCTCCTAACCCTCCTCCCCCTAGTAGAGGTATAAAAGTAGAGTAAGTACCCCTATTTAATAAGCGCTACTTTTAGTATATTTTAAGCGAGCTCTTAGGCTTATTAGATAGAAGGTACTTACCTAGTATAATAAGTAAGTATAACTATTATTATAAAGATAAGGTACCTTATTAATAGATAAGTACCCCTATTATTATCGTAGCTTACTAATATACTAAAGCTAAGACTTTAGATAACCTAGTAGTTAGAAAAGTAAGGTTTTATATATATTTCGTTTTTATAATTATCTTCTAATATAATATATAGACCCTTATTTATTAGAGAGCTACGCTCTATAAGGCTATTACTATCTAGAAGGAGGAGATTAAAGTAGTAAAGAAGGGTAGTAATAGTAAGGGTTCGGGTAGGGCTTCTATAGTAATAAGTAGTTCTAATATATATAGCGTCGTCGCTCTATCTCCCGCCCTAGTTCTATTTAGAACCCTAATAGTTAGCGCGGGTATACTTATACCTCGTCCGCCTACTAGCGATATAGCTACTATAGTATACTATATAGTTAATAGTCTTATTAGTATATATTTGCTAGAGGTATTACTACCTTTATATAATATCCTAATAGATTAGTATAAGTAAATCCTCTAAGGTTAGGTAGTAGAAAATTAGCGTTTTAGGGCGGCCCTTTAGGGTATATTATGTTCTTTTACTCTTATAGGAATAGCTTTAAGCTCCCTAGCTAGTAAGCTATAAATTAATTAAGAATTAGGCGCTACTAGCCCTCTTATACTTATTTAGAGTATCCCTTATTTATTATAATTATTCTTTATATATCCTTTAGATTAAGGAGCGAATAGAACTTTTTAAATTTCTTATAGTTAAGAACCTTTATAAGACTATTAGCTAGTATATTATTTATTAGTATATATATTATACTAAATAATCCTCTAGTATATTCTTATTATAGCCATATATTCTAAATATTAATATACTATAGCTTAGTTAAGATCTATTCCTTTTTACCTATTATAAGACGAATTATCTATTAGTTATTATAGTAAATCTTCTAGATATTGCTAAGTTTAAGAGCAATATCCCTAAATAGCTTCTAAAGAGTAATAATCTCCTTAGCTATATATTTAAGGCTTAGAAGCTCTACTTCTATTATTAATATTATAACTATAGCTTATTAAGTAGCCTTCTATTAAATTAGTTCTCTAAAGAGCGAGATTATATACCCTTAAGATAACTTCTACGTCTCCTTATTATCTATAAACGAAGTATTACTTATAATTAGTAGTACCTATCTACCCCCCGAGTTATTAAAGTATATTACGAGGTAACGAGTATAATATAGGTATTATATAACCTAGTTAGTAGTAATATAGTAATAAGGAGCGGGATTTATTAGGAATCTTAAGAGTAAAGAATATATAAAAGCGACGTTAGGTTAGATTATAATAATAATATAGAGTATAGAGCTAATCTTCTCTTAGAAACTCTTTACTTCTAATAGTATTACTACTATTTTACTCTTTAGGAGTAGTAGGTTTAGAAGGGGGGTTATTAGCGCTCTTAAGTTAAGTAAATTAAACTTCTTTATAACCCGCTTAATATATTAGTTATAAGAAAGGTAAATCTTTTATATAGCTTAGTTATAGATAACCCTAATTCTGAGATAATACTTAATTAAGCTTTATTCCTTTAACTTATATACTTCCTTTAGGCTAGTAATTACCTTTTATACTACTTCTTTATAGTTCTTATAAAATAGGATAAGGAAATTATCTATATAGAAGATAATAAGGACCCTCTTCTTAGTTAACTAGAAGAGATATAGGTCTTTACTTATAAATATAAGGCTTAAACGCTAAAGGGTTAAGGAGAACTCCTTATACTAGAGTAGTAATATATCCCTTAGCTTATAGAGCGCGTAGCGTAGTTCGACGTACTTCCTAGGCTACTTAAAGCTATCTAGTAACTTATAAATAATTAGGTCTTTATTTAGATCCCGAGAGGTATTTAGGAATATATTAATAATATTAAATTATTTAACTTCGAGGTTGAATTATATAGTAATTACTATTACTACCCTAAAAGTATAAGTAGCGAGGGTTGCTATATAAGTCTATTTAAGGGGCGACTTCTCTTACTAATCGCCTCGAATATAGATCCTTATTTTATACTAGTTAAGGATGTTATTCTTATTAAATTTATAAGTAAATACCTACTTTAAAGGGATTAGTCTCTTTATTATTATCTCTTAATTAATAACGCGCTACGTATCTATCTACTATAATTTACTTATCTTAACCTTAGCTACTTCTTTAAAGTAAGTTTAGAGTGCTTATAAGAGGTTTAAAAGTTCCTTCTATAAGCAGGGTAGCTTAGTAAGGTTATTAGTAGTAAGATATTCATAGATTATTATAGTTATATAAGCGGGTTTTATACTATAGATAGTAGTATAAATATAGCTATAGAGTGTATAGTACCCTATATTAGCTTCTAAAAGGGCCTTCTACTAATTAGGTATAAAAGTCTTAAAGAAGCTAGATACCCGCTCCCGCTCTATATAATATTAGAGTAAAAACTAGTAACTAGAGCGGGATTCGCTTTCTATTATTCCTAGTTATAGGTTACTAAGTAGTAGATTATATAGTTATTAGCTTTAATAAGTTTATCTATAGCCCTCCTAGTTATATACCTAGTCGGACCTCTATTTAGTATTATCCCTCTCCTCTCTATCCTAATATAGCTATACTAGTAGATTTAAGGGCTTACTATCTAAAGGTTCGTTCTTATTACTCTTACCTACTTTAGAAATATATTATAAAGTAGAGAGTAGTTTAACTATAATATAATCCTCGATCTATTCCCCTTTAGAATTAACTTCCCTAATAGTATTATATATATAGTTTATTTCTAGTATATATATTATACTTACTACTCTATCTATTAAAGCTAGGCTTTTATCTAGCTCTAATATAGGATCGGGGGATAATAGCTACCCCCCCTTCTAACTTACTTATCCCTTTAGAAGTTTTAGGATTCTTCTATTTAAAGACTTAGTTATAAGAATAAGGGTTAATATAAATAACTATTTAGTTATAAGTATTAATATAGCTTCGTCCTTATCTATAACGCCTAGGATCTAAAGTTTAAAGTTAACTTATAATATAAGCTCTTTAATATCTTCTACTATCTTATAGATAATATCTTCTAGGATAGCCTCTTTTACCTTATCCTTTATATAGAAAGTCTATTTATTAAATATTATATTCTATATAATAATAACTATTTATAATATAGGGATCTAGACCCTATATAGGTTATAAGCGTTTAGAATATATCCTACTAGGTATCTAATATATCCCCGCAGTACTACCTTAAAGTCTCTCTTATTAATTCCTCTCTCTTATTCCCTCTTAAGGGGGTATATATAGTAGCTATAGGTATATATATATCCCTAGTAAGGGTGAAGGTTGCGGGTTAGAGCTACTTTATTATTAGGTTATTACTAGGAAAAGTACTAGTAGAACTATTCCTCTTCGATCTATAGTAGTAAACGCTAGTCGGAGCGTTTAAGTAGGCTTATATTATAAAACGTTATTACTACTAGTACTATCTTAGCTTATAGTTTTATAAGTAAGCTAGCTATAGTAAGTATCTTAATTATTTAAGTTATAACTTCCTAACTAGCCTATTCCCCTCTGCTATTTAGTTCCTTTATATATAGAGGGGTTATTTTAACCTCTACCCCTTCTATATAGGTCTAATCCTTATATCCTATATAGCTTATAAGTAAAATTACTAACCTCTTAACGTCTTATCTAATCTTATAAATAGAAAGTCCCTTCTATTAATATACCTATCGCTTAAAAGTATATAAAGCGAGTATAATACTACTATAGGTCTTATTAATATATAGAAATATAAAGAGCTAACTAGTATACTTATCCTTAATAATAAGGAGCTATTAGTTCTAGTTAAAGCCTTCGGGGTAGTTAAAGAGATCCTATGCGATTCTATAATAAGGGCGTATTACTTTATCTTCTAATATTTATCTTAAAATTACCTATTTAGTATATATAACTATATAGTATTAGTACTATAAGCGCGTTAGGCCTTCAATCCTTACCCCCCGAGTAGCGTATACTAGCTACTCTAGAGCCTTAGGGCTAAGGTACCTGCTTCTAAGGTACTAAAGTATTATATTATTACTCTAGTCTAGTAGTAATATAAAAGAGGTATACTTATATATTATAAGTATATAGTTTATATTATTAATAATAATATTAATACTTTAGGGAATCCGCTTAGGAATAGAGTACGAGGAACAAGGCTTATATTTAAGGAAGGTAAGGTTAACCTTCCTAATAAGTTTCTTAACTATAATACTATTCTTATAGGTTCTAAAGCAAAGTATATAGTTATACCCCAAATACTAGATACCTATCTTCTAAAGTAGCGCTTTAGAAATAATATTAATATAAAAGTTCTCTATATATCTTATATTATAAAGTATAAGGTTTTCTATATTTATACCTTTTAAGCTATTAAGAGTATTCTTAATAATCCGCGTGCTTTTTATAATAATTAGGTATAAAGCTATTCTAGAATTAACCTATTTTCTTTTATAATACCTAATCGAGGAGGGGATAAGTAGGGACTTATTATTTATAAGGTGCGTTCCTCTATAGTTATCTAGGACTATAGACTTATATAATATATAGAGCCCTAAGTAAGGGGTTATAAAAATACTTAGGTACTCTCTATCTAAATTAACTATATTATCCCTAACCTCGTTTAAGAGGGCTATATAAAAAGTAACTACTACTATATTAGTAGGGTAGCTTAGGGCTATATCGGATTTCTTAGATAAACCCTTATTACCTCCCTTATTATTTTAGCGGTTTTTACCCTTATAGGGTATAGCGCGTAGCTAGCCCTTATAAGTAAGTTCCCTATAAAAATTAGTAAAGCGTAGGTTATTATTTAACTAGTTATAGATCTAAGCTACTTATATATCTATTACTAATATATAGGGGCCCTTTTAGTAATATCTAGTTAAAATAGCTTCTAAGTAGTTATAATTAATACTTAGCTATTAATAGCTCGACCTATATCGGCACTATTTACTACTAGATATATTACTAGTTATAGGAACGCTTAATAGGTTAGCCTTATCTATATAGCTAGCTAGTATTATAAAAACCCCTACGCTTTATCCTTATAACCTCGAGTAGAGTATATCTTTATATAAGAGGTTCTTAAATATATTAGTATATTAGCTTATATTAGAGACTAATATCCCTACTCGCTCTTATTTTAAAATATCTATAATTTCTATATTAACTTAAGTAGGTATAAAGTAATAACTTACTACTTAAAGAAAAGTTTTTAAAGTAAGGGTATTACTCGCCTTAGGAAGCTTAAGCTAGGTAGTATAGAGGTAGATACCCCTAAAATCTTTAATCTAGGCGTTAGGATTAATACTCCTATTTGCTTTTTCTAGGACTTAGATATACTCTTCTTAAATAGTAGTAAAAATACTAGCTTTACTTAGAGCGTAGCGATATTTAAGATTAATAATAAAGCTATATAGGGTTATATTCCCTTTAGTGAGAAGTTCTATATATATAGGTATAATAATATTATAAGTAATAATCTCTATAACTAGATAGTTAATCTATTTAAACTCCTAGTTCTTATAGGTTCGCTTAGATTCTTATATAATAAGCGAATAAAAGTGCTCTAGGTATTATTCCTATATACTTATAGTATTCTTATTAATTATAACTAGGGTAGTTAGAAGCTAAAAGGGGTGCGATTTATTTATCTATATCTTAGTAGTAGACTTAGGAGTAGTCCTAGAAGTAGTATTAGAAGTAGCCTCTTCTAGAGCCTCCTAGTTAAGTAAAGTAATATATTAATTATAAGCGCTTTTCTCTTATAAGTATTAGGCGTTAATATCCTAGTTTTACTTAGTAATATATAAGTTAAGAGTTAGAGTTTCTAACGAAGTCTTACCTAGGTATAAAGATCCCTTAGGGTTATCTAGGTTAATATATTTCTAGACTCTAGTAGCTTAAGCTTTAGCTTAAATTATAATATACTAAGTAGCGAAATCCCTATATATAATTAGCTAGTATAATACTATAGTAGCTATAGTAGAAGATATTATAATTAAGGTTATTTAGAAATAGAGGGTTTATAGTAATAGAGGATAGTATATAATTAGGAGGAAAGAAGGAATAGGAGAGAGGAAGTTTTAGTAAGTACTTTTAGTAGCAAAGGCTCGTTTTAAAATAGTAGTTAGGGGTCTAGTTAGAGCTAGGCTTATAACTATAGCGAATAGAATAAGCCGCAAAAGTGGAACCACAATTGCGATAGTGCAATTGCAGCTTATATACGTATCACGATAGAAACCAAAGACCTTTTGGACCGAGCGCAGCCCTCGGGTATCGGATGTCTCAGGCATACTCACTTGCAGGTGATGCATCCCGTTCTGGTCTTCCGGCTGCCCTTCCGGGCCATTGCGAGTATCTGACTATGTAGGTGGAGGCAGCGAAACCCACAGCTGCACCTCTAATCTTCCGTTTCGCGAAGTCGAAGCGTTTAGGTCAAGCCACTTGCGTTCCTACTCGCTTCCTGAAGAGAGCGAGGGAGGCACAACCCAGCTGCAGAGTGGTGAGGAAAACATCTGGAGCCAGAGAAATGAGGCGGAGAAAAGGAAAGCCTGGATGGGTTGTGACACCCTCTTTCGATATCCCTGTCAGGAGCCACTGCGGGACAACCAGGGTTGAGTCCGAGCAGACCAATGCGGGTTTGGGTAAAATGTGACCATATGGGCGCCCGTCGATGGCTGTAACAGGCTAGCCGGGGCGTGTAGTAGGAACTGCTGTGCCCAATGATACGCCGGCAAATCAAATGGCCCTTGCAATGCCAACGTCTGACGAAAGGATTCCGAGTCCCTTAAACGTAAATGCTGCTTGGTGTGAAACAAATCTGAAAGTTAAGTAGAAGATTCTAATCAGACGAGTTAGGAGGCCTGCTGTTGAGTCTCTATTTATGTTAGACCATGCCAAGATTTCTAAAAGTCCAGAAACATAAGTCAAATTATCACCTAGCTCGTTCTTTAGGCAGCCGCATTTCCATCCACTTATGTTGAACGCAGTCTGTCGTGATGCGTATATAAGCCGCAATTGCGCTATCGTAATTATGGTTCCACTTTTACGGCTTATCCTATTCGCTATAGTTATAAGCCTAGCTCTTTACTACCCTAACTATATACTAGAATAGTTTAAGTATATCTTTTAGGCTTATATAATCCCTACCCTAGGGGTTCGAGGTTCGAGTCCCCTACCTTAGCGTTATAGGTTCGAATCCTAGCAGCTTAACTACCTAGACTTTAGCGAGATATACCTAATTAGAAGGTTAAAAGTGTTATAGTTCTGCGCTTATTATTAGGGCGAAACTAAGGGGGTGTGTTATAATATATATATAAGCTGCAATTGCACTGTCGCAATTGTGGTTCCACTTTTGCGGCTCATCCTATTCGCCACATAGTTAGAATCCGTTGGTAAGGCAGAATCGTTGTATATATGGCAAGATGATTATCAGCTTGCTTTGTCATGCTTTCTTAGAAGTCTCTTCCGTGAGCTTATTGGTTTGCCAAGCGCGTAATTCCGCTTCGGCGACCATTCATAATTGAATCTTCCAATATGCTGTAAACAGAGAAAAGTGAGGGCAACCATTGGAGTCATGAGAAGCGCGGTAAATAAAATCCATCATCATACAGACCCACGCAAAATTGCGTCTAGATTCAATCAGAGCATGAGAAAGCAAAATACGAGACTACCCAACTGACTGAGTCAATTACTCTGAAGCTTGTAAGTTGAACATCTCGATCTGCACGCCATTATCCAATCCATGTGTCCCTGTTTTCTGGGTGCTGCTCGCAACCCTTCGTTGAGTGATGGGCTTCAGCAATGGAATAAGGGAGAGTGTGAGGGAGTGAGGGCACGTGCGAGCCACCAGGGCCAGAATCCTATTCTGATTGGTCAATGGCATGCTGACTGAGCCAAGCGCGTGCTCCCGCGTCACACTGCACGGAGAAGGCGCGGCCACTCCCTCCGGTCGCAACTTCCCGAACGGGGCACATCATCGGCCGTCTTCGAATCCACCCCCGAGCCATCGAACAGCCCATCTACGGATACCACTCCGACCATCCAGCTCCAGCCGTCTTCCATTAGTAATGGATGAGGATTTCGGGTTTGATTCGGCCGATGAGGCGGATTTGCTCGCCGCCGCTGAAGCCGTCAACCACGGCGTCAAACGCGTCCAGGATGACAACGGAGACGACATGGGAGAACCTGTATCGAAGAAGCTGAAGTCCGACACCAATATCTTGACACTTGCCCGACGAGTTCTCCAAGAGCGCTTCGGCCTGAAGAGCTTCCGGCTTGAGCAGGAGGCGGCAATCACTCGGATCATCGGCGGCAAAAGTGCGGTTGTTGTGTTCCCAACTGGCGGGGGCAAAAGCTTGTGCTACCAGGTCCGCCTTCGCTCGCAGCTTCGTTGCTGCATCCACCCTCAGCCATCTGACGTACTCTAGGTTCCCGCTGTTGCCATCAAGGAGCTTGATCGTGAGACAGACTCTCGGAGCCCGGAAGAGAGCGGCGTTACTGTTGTCGTCTCTCCACTCATCGCTTTGATGAAAGATCAAGTCGATGCTCTTCGCCGCCGTGGTATCAGTGCTGCCGTGCTCGACTCAACGCAGTCCCGTGAAGCATTTGTCGAGACCCATCAAAAGCTCTCGTGCGGTCAACTCGACCTACTTTACTGTGCACCCGAACGGCTCAACAACGAAGGGTTTCTTGCCTCTCTCAAGGCAATCCGTGGAGGCATTCGTTTGTTGGCAATCGACGAAGCTCATTGCATCTCAGAGGTGATTCCTCACCCTCATGGCAGTCGCCATCCTTTGGCTTTCCCTTGGCTCTAACCTGAATTTTTCAGTGGGGGCATTCTTTCAGACCAGATTACCTCAAGAGTACGCCTTTCCCAAAATCCCAACTGTTCGCCTGCTAACAGCATCAACGAGTTGCCCGATTCACCCAAGAGGCCAATGTCGAGAGGGTCGTTTGCCTGACGGCTACAGCGACAGCTGCTGTCTCGACAGATATCCGAGCAACGTTTGACATCCCTCCGGAAGGTCTCTTCGTCACGAGCATGTACCGACCGAAGTGAATAGTTCCACTGCACTTTTCGTTCTTGATTCTTCTGACTCCTTTAGTCTCCGCCTTTCGGTTCAAGCGATCACTGAAAAGGACGACCAGGCCAAGATCTGTACCAGCTTCTTGAAGAAACATCCTGGGCCGTCCATTATCTACGTCACCACCCATGCGGTAAGCTGAGCGAGTTCCAGATACAGCCGTACTGTCGCTAACCCAGCTCGGTCTCTCAGGGAGTCGAGACGCTTGCCAAATCGTTGGTTGGCCAAGGCTTCAAGGCGAAGCCATATCATGCAGGCCTAGACAAGGATATCCGCGCCGACATCCAGGATCAGTTCCTGCGCAGCAACGACATGATTGTAAGTCAGACGTGTGTGCAGTCGATCAGGAACCGCCTAACCTCTATGCTTGGCAGATTGTTGGGACCATCGCTTTTGGCATGGGAATCGACAAAGAGAACGTTCGGACTATCATCCATTTTGACCTTCCCAGTAGCATAGAAGCATACAGTCAGCAAATCGGAAGAGCAGGCCGCGACGGTAAATCCAGCGCCTGCATGCTGTATTTGTCCGACAAGGACTTTTTCCTCAGGAATGTACTCATTCATGGAGAACGCCCCTCTCGGTTGGCCCTTCAAGCATTATTCGAGGAAATCTGCAGCGAGGAAAACTGCCACCTATCCCCAGAGGAAACCCTCTCCGTGGCAATGTCATCTCAGGCAAGACGTGTCGATATCAAGGTCTGACAGTGTCTTTGAAGTTTGCTTAAGCCGAGCCTTGCTTACCATTTTGACAGGAAACCCAGCTTTCGATCATCTATGTCTATTTGGAGCTAAAGTTCGGTCTGCTCCGCGCTAGCACCCCTCAGTACGCCGAATACAAGTACCAAGTCCTACAAGACAGGGCATACGTCACCGATACCTCTGCAGCAGCAAAGGCTATACTCCTAGGGTCTCGCAAAGCGAAGTTATGGACCAGCGTTGATATCGACAAGGTGGCGAGCGGCAAAGGGCTGTCTCGTAGCGACATCACCCGGAAGTTAGACTCTTGGGCTGAATCGGGGATCATCAAGCTCCAGAAATCAGGAGTTACGAACGTGTTCCGTCTCAAGAAGAAATTGCCCCAGAATCAGACAGAGATCAAGAGCATGATTGATCAGATCGACAAGGAGATCGCCAAGAAGGAATCGCAGGATCTGAAGCGGGTTCAAGATCTCGTCAACCTCCTGACTGGAACAACTTGCCTGACTCGGGCTCTTGCCGCCTACTTCGCCGATACCACCCACGCGTCGATCAAGGAGTGCGGGCATTGTACCTGGTGCGAGACGCATCAACAGGTCGTCCTTCCAGAGTTCAAGCCCCAGCCACTCGATAAGGCTCTGATGAAGAGCATTGCGGGTGTCTGCAGAGCTCTCTGCAACGAAGAAGCGAGGAAAGGCGAGTCAGGCAAGACGCCTGGTGCTGCGCGGCAAGCTCTGGCCAACAGCACGGCCAAGGACGACGCGCGCTTCATGGCCTGTGTAGCCTTCGGCATCAAGACACCGCGCATCAGCAGCATGCAATTGTGGAAGAACGAGGCTGTTTTTGAAAGGATGAGCAATTGCGATTTTGACGTGAGTAGCCTTTGTCTACGACCGGAAGCTGAGCTAATTGGAGAAAAGGAACTCGTGGGCGCTTTTGAAAAGATGACTAAATGACCAGATAAGCACCCTTGTGCTGGCAACGATGATACTCGTTCATGAGTTGCATCCCTACTGTGGTGTTATCTGGTTTTTGGTCCTCTGAAGTTCACATGTGGAAAGATTTGGCGCATAAAGGGGCCTCAGAAATACTGCTAGAAGGAATTCCAACGTCTCGTCGCGACTTGTGAAGCACGGCTATATTATATTTCAGAGTCTTACTAAAAATACATCATAAATGTGCGGAATACCATAAATTATTACCTGAAACCAGTGACCAGCCCTACAAGCCTGGTGAGATATTCGCCTCGGTCTCTGCGCTAACTGCGGCTGCTCGCGGACAGAGGTGTCCCGCATAGACGTCTCGGTCAGAATATTTGCAGATAACTTTTTTGGGGGGGGGCGATTTGGCAGATTCAAATTGGTTCGCCGGCTCTAGGGTGCCGAGCCGCCACATCACAGTAGATGAAGCCGAAAGCGATGTTTGAATGCTAAAATATTTAATAAAGGTACAATAGATCTCGTGGTCGGTCAAAGAAAAGGCAGAAATATCCGATCCATGTATACGTATCTGTCGTGTCCTTATCCTAACTACCGCAACTGCTATCTGCAATGATCGCGTCTTTATTTCTTCCCGTGTTTCTCAAGAAACTCCTCCATTTCCTTGAGTGGTTTGACAATGCTGTGGTAGTACTTCTGCTTGAATCCAATCTCGAAGGTAGCCGCAGAATCACCACCACGGGCTGACAGGCTAACGCACTGCAGAATAACTTGATGATATCCGGGACCCATTTCGGTCAGAACTTCTGGAGCCACCCTCTGTATGTAGTTTCGTCTGTCACTCAGGTCTTGAGGAGGATCGTCTCCTCCACGATCTTCCTTCATCATACCAAGCTGCAGCATGATGTGACCCAGGTTTGCCAGCAAAACAGATCTTCTACTTGACGAACTATCTTCTTCTTCTTCCACTACAGTTGAGGCATGACCGGGCTTTCTGATAACCTTTTTCAAAAACGGAATCAGAGGATTCCGAGGTGATTTGTAGAAGACGACGCTTTGCTCTGGGCTCGGGTCAGAATCTCGTAGATCGAACCTCAGAACTGCTTCGGCAATGAGTCGGGATAAATGCAGAACAAATTTCTTTCCCAATCTCCTCCCCTTGACGTGCCGGCTATGTCTCTTATCCAGGATTTCAGACAATGAAATTGGATCTCCTTCTGCTTCACTGGTCGGTCGTTTTTCTTTGGGGAGGTAGAAGATGTTGTGGTTGTGGCCATAATCGTCAATCAAGTTCATAACAACTGTGTCGAGATCGTGTTGAGCCAGAAGCTCTGGACACACCTCGAATCGGCTCGGTGTGTTCAGCCGAGGGGCCGGCTGCGAAACTCTTCTTATATTCTGACTGGGTCGAGTCTTTTGTGCTTTGGGGGAAGGTTCGAGTGGCGTGGAGGTCGCCCGGCGTTTTCTTGAGTTGCTTGCGATTGCTTCTGCTGAACTTTCCTGGAATTCAGCCTTGCTCCGATCCTTGCACTCCGAGCCGACTTCGATGAAATCGGTTTCGGTAGCACCCGCATCAGATGAGACCACTCTTAGCCATATGAAAGGATCCTTCGCTATAGTAGACTGGAAAGCCATGTGGCACTGCCAAATCACCCTGAAAAGCTCGGATGGGCTGGGAAGCGAGGCGGTACCTATTTCTTCTGGCTGGAGGCTGAGATATGCCGTGTGTCGGTCATGACACTGCTCAGGACACGCGCGACATAAGCACTGGTGGAGCATGCTTGACACACGACCTTCAGTGGATAGGCTATCCACCTCCCGAAATTCGAGCGCGGGATCCTGTGCGTTTGCGCTCGATGTTGATAAATGCGGGATCGGGTCCGCTGGGATCATGGAGAGAGCGACTTCTCCGAAAGCATCCAGCCGCGATTGGAGGGTGGCAAAGGAATCCGCTAAATCGCGTTTCTTTCTCTTCTCTTTGGTCTAGGACATAAACATGTAAGTCCACATGATCGACATTTTACCCCGATGCAGCTTCTTACCTCGGCTGTGCGAAAAGTTTCTACACTGACACGGAAATTCTGTAGTCGAACCCAGATGTCGTCGAAGATTTGGGAAGCTTTCTCGCATAGATCCTTCGTTTCAGCCCCGAGCTGCTCTTTTGCGAGAGACATGTTGGTCAGCGTAGTCACGAAAGACTCGATCCACATCACGAATGTTTCCTTTTGTAAATTGACCTGGAATCTGAAATGCTTTCTCTGCTCTCTGGATCTTCGGGCACGCTTTGCATCAACTTGACACAAAACATAGTCATAAGTGTCTCTGACTTTCGCGCTTAAGTTTTCGAAGTGGCTCGCCCATTCTGGAATCGCTACTGAAACAGGTCGCGACGGAAGGTCGGAAACGTGTGTGCTGGGGCTTGACAAGCCGGGGAGCAGTGAATCAGGTAGCCCAGGACCTAGCGATGTAGTATGGGAAGATAAAAGTCCGGTTGAATCGCTGAAGGATTTTGATGGTGATGGGGATGGCAATGGAGAAGCCAGCGGTCGTTCGTCGCCCCTGTCCTGGGAATTGGTATTGGTTGCCCCTTGTACAGAATGGTTGTAGTCGCCCTCGCATCGAATGTAGTTGATGCTAATGGCGTTGTTTTCCACTTCGTTTTTCAGGCCTGTGGCAGCAGTCGTGATACTTCGGGTCTGTTCGGTCTCGAGAACGGCCCCGGTTGTGAAGCGGTTGCCGAGCACGCCAACAGCATTGGATCCCGAAAAGGAATCCGGTGCCGATGGCTGCGACATCTCATCGCTTTGGTCACGTCGAGGCATTTATTCTAAGTATGGAGGAGAAGAGCGGAGAAATCCAGCCAGAGTGCTAGTCTTTGAGGGGATGATGATGGCAGATTGAGTGACAAGAGAGGGCTCCCCAATAAACGAAGCAGGATCATCTTGCTAAGTTACTAACACCAACAGCAGAAACATTTAGAAGACTTCAGACACAGAGAGCCTCATTGACCCCTCACTCATCGACCATAATTTCGATTCGGTCGGCGACTTTCGGAACGAGTTCGACAGCCGCAACATACCGAGCAAGTAACCAACAAAGTCTTATTGGCCTCAAAAATGACAGTTGCCAATGATGTACACAGTATCTCTTCACACTCAGCATGTTTTTCTCGGTCGTATCATTCTCCGCAACAGGCCGGTGCGTCGTGGTGTTGCATGGTTGATGCAGGGTATCTTTCGCGTGGAATAGATATTCCTGCAATTATTAGCCGTGCTTACCCTCCATCTTGAAAGCCTGCTTCCAAAATCTCGACATCTGTATGTATGAGCTGCATCATTTATCCGGGGTAGTCACCGGGCTTATCTGGTGGCTTATCTGGTGGAGGATATTGGTTGACTGAATGTAACTTGAAGGTCGGAGGCGCCGCATTCACGAGGGTACTTTTTCTCGTCAAGGCTGTCTACACTAGTTTCTCCTCACTTCCAGACCCAGACGGAACTAGCTGTAAGTGGAATTGGCTTGGTCATGTGGACAACTTGGCACTTGTCGAACTTCGTACATCTGGGATAGGCACCCCCAGGGTTTCCCAGATGTGCAACCTTCGTAGAACTGCCAGCCTGGGGCATCACTCATCTGCATTTTTGGCTCAAACTCTGCCTTTTCTCGCGCCAGTCTAATACGCTCTAGTTTCAGAGACGTTCTCGCATAATGGCAAGTATTGTGGATGCATTGGTTCCAACAGAACATCATTGCTTATCGTTTTGTGCAAGAGGCTCTCGGTGCTGCCGCTGCATGCGTCGACATTCTCGCCCGCTCTCTGCAAATTCTCGACCGGGCTAAGAACGCTTGGGTACGCCAGAAAAATGGGATATCTTACCTGGACGGCGTTGTAAAGGATGTTGAGGCGACGATGATGCTTGCCAACCTCGTGAATACGGAGACGGAACTCCAAGAAAACCAAGTCGTTCACACAGTTAGCATTGTGAAGGCGAGATCGCGGCAGCTCTACGATGTAATCTATGACCTGGGGGAGAAATCTGAAATCGGCGGTGGGTTTAAACAGTTCATCGGGCATTTCATCGATGGCCATGGCGAACAAGCCAGGCTGGAGGCTATGCGCAAAGAACTGAACGATTCGAAGGCGACACTGATCCTGGCGCTGCAGATGGCTCAAGTTGGCCTGATGCGAGCCATGGGGAAGGGCGACTTTATTGTCAACGTCCAGATCGTCAACCATATTGATAGGCGAGTCCAAGAGTGTTCCGGGCCGGAAAATGGACTTCGTCTCGCTCAACTGCTCCAGCGCCGAGCCTGGAAGGACGAGAAGGGAATGTGGCATCTCAACGATCAAGATCTGACTGAGCTACAATATCCACCGCCATACGAGTACAGGGCTGCCCCGCTCGCGCCCGGTCAGACCCGAGGCGTGGTACGATCGAACAATGTTGTAGGCGCTACTTTCATTGGCATGTGTTGAGAAACGTCCTATAGGGCCACATTTATAGTTACTAAAGAGCTTTAGCTATTATAACGAGAGTAGCTATAACGTAGTTACTTATAACCACAGTTAGAGGAACGACCCCTAGAAAAAGGTTACTCTAGAGCTAATATTAGTTATATACTACGCTAGGAACGGGCGATACTAAAAGTATTATAATATACCCCCCTAGATATAGTGTTGAGAAACGTCCTATAGGGCCATATTTATAGTTACTAAAGAGCTTATTCTATTATAATAAGAGTAGCTATAACGTGGTTGTTTATAACTAAGGTCGGAGGAATAGCCCTCGGAAGAAGGTAGTTCTAGAGCTACCTTCGGGTTATATACTACGCTAGGAATAAGTAATACTAAAAGTATTATAATATACCCCCCTAGACGTAGTAGTAGCTAGAAGAGCGCCTAACTACGTAGTATCCCTTAAAATACCTAAATATAAAGCGATATATCTATAAATAACCTACTAATAAGCCTATTTATAAAAGAAATAATAAAGTAAAGTTATTTATATTAGGTATAGGCAAAGCGTAAATAGTCGCGGTTTTCTACTTTTATAACTATTGCTATTATTATTATAATACCCTTTATTTACTAACTCTTACTAATAGTAGTAGAAACTGCTATCTCTTATTAGCTTAGGTAGGGTAGCTGCTATTATATTAATTCTAAATAAAATAACCTAGCCGCCCTCCTACTTTCTTAACTCTTCCCTATATATAATATAATAACTATATATATACCTAACTTCGCGCTAGTAATAACCTTATTACGCGCGCGCGTATATAACTATATCGCATAATAATCTTTAAAGCTATCGTAACGTACTAATATATCTATAGATACCTCTTAAAAGGAATACTAGTTAGGCTATAGCCTTAAAGAAAGCGCGCGCTGCTAAAGGTAAGAGTAAAGCTAGGGGTAGAGGGGCGCGCCCTCCTCCCCTAGAGAGTAATAATAAGGTTATATATATATTATTCTTTTCCTATTATTAATAAATAGTATACTAATATATTATATAGTAAGTAAAAGGAAGTAAAAGCGACCTATAGGGGGTAGCTCTAAAAGTAAGGGTTTATAGCTTAAGAGGCCCCGGGGTTACCCCCCTAAGTAGTCTAAGAGGATAGCTCCTAGTAAGTTACGATCCCTTTATTACTATAACTATATATTAGAGCGTTACTAACCTTATTATTATTATAATTCCTAAGGAGATAGATAAGGAGGAGAGTACTAGCGAGGGTAGTTTAGAGCCCCCTCCTAGCCCTCCTCCCCCTAGTAGAGGTATAGAGGCGGAGTAGGTACCCCTATTTAGCAAGCGCTACTTTTAATACGTTTTAAGCAAGCTCTTAGGCTTATTAGATAGAAAGTGCTCGCTTAGTATAGCAGGTAAGTATAACTATTATTATAAGGGTAAGGTACCTTATTAATAGATAAGCGCCCCTATTACTATCATAGCCTGCTAATATACTAAAGCTAAGACTTTAGATAACCTAGTAGTTAGAAAGGTAAGGTTCTATATACGCTTTATTTCTATAACTAACTTCTAATATAACTTATAAACCCTCGCTCGTTAGAGAGCTACGCTCTATAAGGCTATTACTACCTAGAAGGAGGATATTATAGTAATAAAGAAGGGTAATAATAATAAGGGTTTAGGTAGGACTCCTAACGTAATAAGTAGTTCTAGTATATATAGTATTATTACTCCCTCGCCCGCCCTAGTTCTATTTAAAATACTAGTAGTTAGTATAAGCACGCTTACTCCTCGTCTACTTATTAGTAATATAGCTACTATAGTACGCTATATAGTTAATAGTCTTATTAGCTTATATTTACTAGAGGTATTACTACCCTCGTATAATATCCTAATAGATTAATACGAGTAAATCCTCTAAGGTTAGGTAATAGGAAATTAGCGTTTTAGGGCGCCCTTTAGGGTAAGTTATATTCTTTTACTCCTATAGGAGTAACTTCAGGCTCCCTAGCTAGTAAGCTATAAATTAATTAAAAATTAGGCGCTACTAGCCCTCCTATACTTATCTAGAGCGTCCCTTATTTATTATAATTATTCTTTATATATCCTTTAGATTAAGGAGCGAATAGAACTTTTTAAATTTCTCGTAATTAAGAACCTTTATAAGACTATTAGCTAGTATATTATTTATTAATATATATACTACGCTAAACGATCCTCTAGCGTATTCTTATTATAGCTATATATTTTAAATATTAACGTGCTATAGCTTAATTAAGATCTATTCCTTTTCGCCTACTACGAGATGAATTATCTATTAGTTATTATAGTAAATCTTCTAGATATTACTAAGTTCGAGAGCGATATCCCTAAATAGCCTCTAAAGAGTAATTATCTCCTTAGTAGTATATTTAAGGCTTAGAAGCTCCGCTTCTATTATTAACGTTATAACTATAGCCTATTAAGTAGCTTTCTATTAAATTAGCTCTCTAAAGAGCGAGATTATATACCCTTAAGACGACTTCTACGTCTCCTTATTATCTATAAATAAAGCGTTGCTTATAATTAGTAGTACCTACCTACCCCCCGAGTTACTAAAGCGTATCGCGAGGTAGCGAGTATAATATAAGTACTATATAACCTAGTTAGTAGTAGCGTAGTAATAAGGAGCGGGGTTTATTAGGGATCTTAAGAGTAGGGAATATATAAAAGCGACGTTAGGTCGAATTATAATAGTAGTATAGAGTATAGAGCTAATCTTCTCTTAGAAACTCTTTACCTCTAATAACGTTGCTACTATTTTACTCTTTAGAAGTAATAGGTTTAGAAGAGGGGTTATTAGTACTCTTAAATTAAGTAAATTAAACTTCTTTATAACCTGCTTAATATATTAGTTATAGGAGAGGTATACCTTTCGCGTAGCTTAGTTATAGATAACCCTAATTCTAAGATAATACTTGACTAAGCCTTATTCCTTTAACTTATATACCTCCTTTAGGCTAGCGATTACCTTTTATACTATCTCTTTATAGTTCCTATAAAATAGGATAAGGAAGTTATCTATATAAAAGATAATAAGAACCTTCTTATTAGTTAACTAGAAGAGGTATAGGTCTTTACTTATAGGCTTAAGGCCTAGGTTCTAAAGGGTCGAGGAGAACTCCTTATACTAGAGTAGTAGTATATCCCTTAGCCTATAGAGCGCGTAGCGTAATTTAATATACTTTCTAAGCTACTTAAAGCTATCTAGTAGCTTATAAATAATAAGGTCTTTATTTAGGTCCTAGGAGGCGTTTAGGAACGCGTTAATAACGTTAAACTATTTAACTTCGAGGTCGAATTATATAGTAATTACTATTACTACCCTAAAGGTATAAGTAGCGAGGGTTACTATATAAGTCTATTCGAGGGGCGACTTCTCTTACTAATCGCCCTAAACGTAGATCCTTACTTTATATTAATCGAGGATATTATCCTTATTAAATTTATAGGTAAATACCTACTTTAGAGGGATTAGTCTCTTTATTATTATCCCTCGATTAATAACGCGCTATATATCTATTTACTATAATTTACTTATCTTAACCTTAGCTACTTCTTTAAAGCGAGTTTAGAGCGCTTATAGGAGGTTTAAAAGTTCCTTCTATAAGCGAGGTAGCTTAGTAAGATTATTAGTAGTAAGACGTTTATAGATTATTATAGTTACGCGAGCGGGCTTCGCGCTATAAATAGTAGTATAAATATAGCTATAGAGCGTATAGTACCCTATACTAGCTTCTAAGAAGGCTTTCTACTAATTAGGTATAAAAGTCTTAAAGAAGCTAGATACCCGCTCCCGCTCCGTATAGTATTATAATAAAAACTAGTAACTAGAGCGGGGTTCGTTCTCCGTTATTCCTAGTTATAGGTTACTAGGTAGTAGATTGCGTAGTTATTAGCTTTAATAAATTTAGCTATAGTTCTCCTAGTTATATACCTAGTTAGACCCCTATTTAGTATTAGCTCTCTCCTCACTACCCTAGTATAGCTATACTAGTAGATTTAAGGGCCTACTATCTAAAGGTTTGTTTTTATCGCGCTTACCTGCTTTAGAAATATCTTATAAAGCAGGGAGAGGTTTAACTATAATATAGTCCTTAATCCGTTCCCCTTTAGAATTAACTTCTCTAATAGCTTTATCTATATAGTTTATTTCTAATATATATATTATATTTACTACTCTACTTATTAGGGCTAGGCTTTTATCTAGCTCTAGCATAGGATTAGGGGATAATAGCTATCCCCCCTTCTAGCCTACCTATCCCTTTAGAAGTTTTAGGATTCTTCCGCTTAGAAACTTAGTTATAAGAATAAGGGTTAGTATAGGTAACTATTCTTTAGCTATAAGTATTAATATAGCTTTATCCTTATTTATAACGCCTAAGATCTAAAGTTTAAAGTTAATATATAATATAGGTTCCTCGATCTTATTTACTATATTATAGATAGCGTCTTCTAGGATAGCCTCTTTTACCTCGTTCTTTATATAAAAAGTCCGTTTATTAAACGTTACGTTCTATATAATAATAACTAATTATAATATAGGGATCTAGATCTTATATAAGTTATAAGCATTTAGTATATATCCTACTAGGTATTTAATATATCCCTATAGTACTACCTTAAAGTCTCTCTTATTAATTCCTCTCTCTCGTTCCCTCTTAAGGGGGTATATATAATAGCTATAGGTATATATATATCCCTAGTAAGGGCGAAGGTTATAGGTTAGGGTCGCTCTATTATTAAGCTACTACTAGTAAAAGTACTAGTAGAACTACTCCTCTTTAATCTATAGTAGCGAATACTAGCTATAGCGTTTAAGTAGGCTTATATTATAAAGTATTATCGTAGTTAGTACTATCTTAGCCTATAGTTCTATAGGTAAGCTAGCTATAGCGAGTATTTTAATCGTTTAAGTAATAACTTCCTAACTAGCCCGCTCCCCTCTACTATTTAGTTCCTTTATATATAGAGGGGTTATTTTAACCTCTATTCCTTCTGCACGGGTCTATTCCTTATATCCTATATAGCTTATAAGCGAGATTACTAACCTCTCGACGTCTTATCTAATCTTATAAATAGAAAGTCCCTTCTATTAAAATACCTATTACTTAAAGGTATATAGAGCGAGTATAATATTACTATAGGTCTTATTAACGCGTAGAAATGCGAAGATCTAGCTAGTATACTTATCCTTAATAATAAGGAGCTATTAGTTCTAGTTAAAGCCTTCGGGGTAGTTAAAGAGATCCTATATAATTCTATAGTAAGGGCGTATTACTTTATCTTCTAACGTTCGTCTTAAAATTACCTATTTAGCTTATATAACTATATAGTATTAATACTATAGGCGTATCGGGCCTTTAATCCTTACCCCCTAAGCGGCGTGGATAAGCTACTTAAGAGCTTTAGGGCTAAGGTAGCCGCTTTAGAGGTACTAAAGTATTATATTATTGCTTCAGTCTAGTAGTAATATAAAAGAGGTCTACTTATATATTATAAGCATATAGTTTATATTATTAATAATAGTATTAATACTTCGGGGGATCTACCTAGGAATAGGGTATAAGGAATAAGGCTTATATTTAAGGAAGGCGAGGTTCGCCTTCCTAATAAGTTTCTTAACTACTACGTTCTTCTTATATATTCTAAAGCGAAGAGTATAGTTATACCCTAAATACTAAATACCTATCTTTTAAAGTAGCGCTTTAGAGACTATATTAATATAAAAGTTCTCTATATATCCTATATTATAAAGTATAAGGTCTTTTATATTTATACCTTTTAAGCTATTAAGAGCGTTCTTAATAATTTATATACCCTTAGTAATAATTAGGTACGAAGCCGTTCTAGAATTAACCCGTTCTCTATTATAATACCTAATCGAGGAGGGGATAAGTAGGGACTTATTATTTACTAGGTATATCCCTCTATAGTTATCTAGGACTATAGACTTATATAATACGTAGGGTCCTAAGTAGGGGGTTATAAAGATACTTAGGTATTCTTTATCTAAGTTAATTATATTATCCCTAACCTTGTTTATAAGGGCTATATAAAAAGTAACTATTACTACGTTAGTAGGGTAGCTCGGGGCTATATTGGATTTCTTAGATAAACCCTTATTACCCCCCTTATTATTTTAGTAGTTCTTACTCTTATAGGGAATAGTATATAACTAGCCTCTATAAGCGAATTTAGCGCGAAGGTTAGCAAAGTATAGGTTACTATTTAACTAGTTATAGATCTAAGCTACTTATATATCTATTACTAATACGTAGGGGCCCTTCTAGTAATATCTAGTTAGAGCGGCTTCTAAGCGATTATAATTAACGCTTAGCTATTAATAACTCGACCTATATAAGTACTATTTACTACTAGATAAGTTACCTATTATAGGAATATTTAATAGGTTAGCCTTATCTATATAGCTAGCTAGCGTTATAAAGACCCTAGCGCTTTATCCTTATAATCTTAAGTAGAGTGCGTCCTTATATAAGAGGTCTTTAAATATATTAGTATATTAGCTTATATTAGAGATAGGGGTCCCCGCTTATTCCTATTTAAGTATATTTATAATCTCTATATTAGCTTAAATAAGTATAAAGCGATAACCTACTACTTAAAGAAAAGTTTTTAAAGCGAGGGTACTACTCGCCTTAGGAAGCTTAAGCTAAGTAGCGTGAAGGTAGATACCCCTAAAGTCTTTAATCTATATATTAGGATTAATACTCCTATTTGCTTTCTTAAGGACCTAAGTATACTCCTCTTAAATAGTAATAAGAGTACTAGCCTCGCTCGGAGCGTAGTAACGCTTAAGATTAATAATAAGGCTATAAAGGGTTATATCCCCTTTAATAAGAAGTTCTATATATATAGGTATAATAATATTATAAGTAATAATCTCTATAACTAGATAGTTAATACGCTCGAACTCTTAATCCTCGCGGGTTTGCTTAGACTCCTATATAGCGAGCGAATAAAAGTGCTCTAGGTATTATTCCTATATACTTATAGTATTCTTATTAATTATAACTAGGGCGGTTAGAGGCTAAAGGGGTTATAGTTCGTTTATTATCTATATCCTAGAGGTAGTATTAATAATAACCTCTTCTAAAGCCTCCTAGTTAAATAGAGCGACGTATTAATTATAAGCGCTCTTCTCTTATAAGTACTAGGCGTTAGTATCCTAGTTTTACTTAATAATATATATATCGAGGGTTAAGGTTTCTAATAAGGTTTTACCTAGGCGCGAAGATCCCTTAGGGTTATTTAGGTTAATATACTTCTAGACTCTAGTAGCTTAGGCTTTAGCTTAGATTATTATATACTAAGTAGTAAAGTCCCTGCGCGTAATTAGGTAGTATAATACTATTATAGTAGTAATAGAAGATATTATAGTTTAAGGTTATTTTAAAATAGAGGGTTCGTAGTAATAGAGGATAGTATATAATAAGGAAGGAAGAAGGAATAAGAGAGAGGAAGTTTTAATAAGTACTTTTAGTAGCAAAGGCTCGTTTTAAAATAGTAATTAGGGGTTTAGTTAGAGCTAGGCTTATAACTATTAAGAAACGTCCTATAGGGCTATATTTATAGTTACTAAAGAGCTTATTCTATTATAATAAGAGTAGCTATAACGTGGTTATTTATAACTAAGGTCGGAGGAATAGCCCTCGGAAGAAGGTAGTTCTAGAGCCGCCTTTGGGTCACGTGCCGCGCTAGGAACGGGCGATGCTAAAGGTATCACGACATATAGCTATAGCTAGAAAAGCGCTTAACTACGTAATATCCCTTAAAGTACTTAAATATAAAGCGATATATTAATAAATAACTTATTAATAAGCCTATTTATAAAAGAGATAATAAAGTAAAGTTATTTATATTAGGTATAGGCGAAGTATAAATAGTTATAGTTTTCTACCTTTATAACTATTACTATTATTATTATAATACCCTTTATTTACTAATTCTTACTAATAGTAGTAGAATCTATTATCTCTTATTAGCTTAAGCAGGGTAGCTACTATTACGTTAATTCTAAATAAAATAACCTAGCTACCCTCCTACTTTCTTAACTCTTCCCTATATATAATATAATAACTACACATATATCTAACTTTAGTTCTAATAATAACCTTATTACGCGCGCGCGCGTGCGTATACTTATAATGCGCAACGATCTTAAAGCTATTATAATATACTAATATATTTATAGATACCTCCTAAAAAGAAGACTAATTAAGCTATAGCCCTTAAGAAGGTATGCGCTATTAAAAATAAGAGCAAAGCTAGGGGTAGAGGGGTACGCCCTCCTCCCCTAGAGAGTAATAATAAGGTTATATATATATATTATTCCTTCCTATTATTAATATATAGTATACTAATATATTATATAGCGAGTAAAAGGAAGTAGAAATAACTTATAGAGGGTAGCTCTAAAAGTAAGGGTTTATAACTTAAGAGGCCTTAGGGTTACCCTCCTAAGTAATTTAAGAGGATAGCTCCTAATAAGTTATAATCTTTTTATTATTATAATTATATATTAGAATATTACTAACCTTATTATTATTATAATCCTTAAGGAGATAGATAAGGAGGAGGGTATTAATAAGGGTAGTTTAGAGCCCTCTCTTAGCTCTCCTCCCCTTAGTAGAGGTATAGAAATAGAGTAAGTACTAATATTTAATAAGTATTACTTTTAATATATTTTAAGCGAGCTCTTAGGCTTATTAAATAAAAGGTACTCGCTTAGTATAGCAGGTAAGTATAACTACTATTATAAGGGTAAGGTACCTTATTAATAAATAAGCGCCCCTATTACTATTATAGCTTATTAATATATTAAAGCTAAGACTTTAGATAACCTAGTAGTTAGAAAAGTAAGGTTCTATATACGCTTCGTTTCTATAACTATCTTATAATATAACTTATAAACCCTCGCTTATTAGAGAGCTATGCTTTACGAGGCTATTATTACCTAGAAGGAGGAGATTATAATAATAAAAAAGGGTAGTAATAATAAGGGTTTAGGTAGGGCTTCTATAGTAATAAGTAGTTCTAGTATATATAGCGTTATTACTCTATCTCCCGCCCTAGTTCTATTTAGAACCCTAGTAGTTAGCATAGGTATACCTATACCTCGTCTGCTTACTAGTAATATAGCTATTATAGTACGCTATATAGTTAATAGTCTTATTAGTACGTATTTACTAGAGGTATTACTACTCTTATATAATATCCTAATAGATTAGTATAAGCAAATCCTCTAAGGTTAGGTAGTAGAAAATTAGCATTTTAGGGCAGCCCTTTAGGGTATATTATATTCCTTTACTCCTATAGGAGCGACTTTAAGCTCCCTAGCTAGTAAGCTATAAATTAATTAAAAATTAGACGCTACTAACTCTCCTATACTTATTTAGAGCGTCCCTTATTTATTATAATTATTCTTTATATATCTTTTAAATTAAGGAGCGAATAGAACTATTTAAATTTCTTATAATTAAGAACTTTTATAAGACTATTAGCTAGTATATTATTTACTAGTATATATACTATACTAAATAATCCTCTAGCTTATTCTTATTATAGCTATATATTCTAAATATTAATATGCTATAGCTTAGTTAAGATCTATTCCTTTTCGCCTACTATAAGACGAATTATCTATTAGTTATTATAGTAAATCTTCTAGATATTACTAAGTTTAAGAGCGATATCCCTAAATAGCCTCTAAAGAGCAATAGTCTCCTTAGCTATATATTTAAGGCTTAAAAGCTCTACTTCTATTATTAACGTTATAACTATAGCCTATTAAGTAGCTTTCTACTAGATTAGTCCTCTAAAGAGCGAGATTATATACCCTTAAGACGACCTCTATATCTCCTTATTATCTATAAATAAAGCATTACTTATAATTAGTAGTACCTATTTACCCCCTAAGTTACTAAAGCGTATTATAAGGTAATAAGTATAATATAGGTATTATATAACCTAGTTAGTAGTAGTATAGTAATAAGGAATAGAATTTATTAGGAATCTCGAGAGTAGAGAATATATAAAGGTAATATTAGGTTAGATTATAATAATAATATAAAGTATAGAGCTAATCTTCTCTTAAAAACTCTTTACCTCTAATAGTATTATTACTATTTTACTCTTTAAGAGTAGTAAGTTTAAAAGGGGGGTTACTAGCGCTCTTAAGTTAAATAAATTAAACTTTTTTATAACTTACTTAATATATTAGTTATAAGAAAGGTATATCTTTCGCATAGCTCGGTTATAAATAACTCTAATTCTAAGATAGTACTTAACTAGGCCTTATTCCTTTAACTTATATACTTCCTTTAGGCTAGTAATTACCCTTTATACTACTTCTTTATAGTTCCTATAAAATAGGATAAGGAAGTTATTTATATAGAAGATAATAAAAACCTTCTTCTTAGTTAACTAAAAGAGATATAGGTCTTTGCTTATAAGCATAAGGCCTAGATACTAAAGGGTTAAGGAGAACTCCTTATATTAGAGTAGTAGTATATCCCTTAGCCTATAGAGCGCGTAGCGTAGTTTAATATACTTTCTAAGCTACTTAAAGCTATCTAGTAACTTATAAATAATTAGATCTTTATTTAGGTCCTAAGAGGCGTTTAGGAACGTATTAATAATATTAAATTATTTAACTTCGAGGTTAAATTATATAGTAATTACTATCGCTACCCTAAAGGTATAAGTAGCGAGGGTTGCTATAAAGTCTATTTAAGGGGCGACTTCTCTTATTAATCGCTTTAAATATAGATCCTTGCTTTATACTAGTTAAGTATATTATCCTTATTAAATTTATAGGTAAATACCTATTTTAAAGGGATTAGTCTCTTTATTATTATCTCTCGATTAATAACGCTAATACGGTCCACGTAGTGGGCGAAAAATATAGGTGAAAATTCTATAAATTTCAAAGGTTTTTTCCTTAAAGGCGATAAGCCTTTTTATAAGGGTTAACGCGTTTAGGTACGTTTAACGCATTAAACGCATTAGACGCCCTTAAGCAGGATAACTACGCTAAGCGCGTTTAGTATTAATTACCTACATAAGAAGAAAAGGGTATTAACTATAATATATAGTATAAAGTTTAATTTATACCTCTTATTATAGTAATATACTAATAAGTAGAGCTATACTATTATATATAAGTAACTATATATAACCTTACTTCCTTTCTATTCTATATATTTTATTATATCCTACTTTAGGCTAAGGGAGTCTTAGGTGTAGTATTAGCTATCTTTAAGAGGTTAGGGTAGTCCTCGTCCTTATTATTAATAATCCTTTTAGCTATAACTAGGAGTTAGTTAATACTAATACTATAAGTAGTAGTGGGATAGGATAGGATAGACTTAGCTACGCAACTTTCGGAAAATTCCCTTAGCGCACGGACCCGTTATAGGGAGACTATAGAGTAGAGCGTAGAGGAGAGGAGCGTAGCGGAGAGGAGAGGATTATTATTATTACTATTAGTACCTTAATAACCCTATACCTCGTTTTTTAGTAATTTCTTAGCAAATTAGCGCCTAATAGAGACGATCTCTTTTAATTAGATCTATAAATTATTCTATATATCTTTTAAGCCTACTCCTAATATTCTTACCTATTTATAGGTAGAGCTATATTATTTATTATCTTTCTAGTTCTTATTAGTTCTAGCCCTTTCTAATAATACCTAGAGGTAGATTCTTTTACTCTTTTTAATAGCCTTTATAGGCTTCTTAAAGAGTTAAGTACCTTCGCCGCGTCCATATATCCCCGCTATTAATATATATATATATACGTAATTAATCTACTTTAAATATAATAATAACTTAAGAAATTTATAAGTAATAAATAATAACGATATAAATAATAATAAAAACGTAGTTCGAAGAGAGGAAGATATTTATAGACCTACCTTAGTTCTAAGGGAAAAGTAATAGCTATGCTTTCTTATAGAATTAAAGTAGGAATAACGCAGACCCTAAAATCCTCCCTTTCTCTTTTTTTTTTATATATTATTAGCAGGTTCTAGCGAGTATATCCCTTTCCTTACCCCCTTATATATTATCTAAACCGCTATTATTTAACTAGTAAGTTATAGCAGATATAGCTAAGATAGCTATATATAATACTAATATAGAGATTAGCAGTCTTATTAAGCTAATAAGTATAGCAAGATTAACTAGATTAGTAACTAGAGACTAATAAACCCCTTATTATTATAGCCCTAAGTACTAAGAGTAACGTGCTAATTTTAGAGAGATACTAATATAGAGAAGCTATAAATTCTTCTAAGATAAGAGCGTTATTAGGAAGACCCTTCTATATTAAGTAATAAGACTTAAAGTAGATCTATAATAGCTTAGAGTAATAAGATTAA